>VZTM01017837.1:28056-43127 GCA_013400555.1 Jacana jacana | reverse complement strand
AATAATCTTTGAGTGCTGGGACAAGAAAGAGAATGAAGAATCAGCTGAGTTACCTCCTAACTTCTGACATGGTTTGAGACCAACAAAAGAAGAGATCTTGTCCAACCAGATGCAGATTTGTGAGTCCGGGGGACAGATGGCAGGACTGGAGAGGGGACTGGGAGAGGAAAATATTCCTTGCTGCATGGAACAAGCTTTGGTGCTATTCTTTGGCTTGCTTGAAGTACAGCCTTTCTGTATACTGCCAAACTGTTGATATTGTGCTTGAATGGGAGAAATTACTGCAAAATTTGACAACCAACAGTCACACTGCTCAGATATTTTGATGTGCTTGGACTGTGGCTTCTAATGCTTGAAGTGTTGCTGCCTTCATTCCTGGAGCCAGATAATGTTATTGCAGAGTTGGGAGAGGTACACTCTGGTCTAGTGCATGCAAAGAAAGGATATTACTCACTGACACTATGAAGCAAAGACATTTTTGGGAAAAGAGTGATAGAGACTGTGAGCTTCTCCATTCCCCTGAGTCTTAAGGCAGGAAGTAATCCAAGGATGACAGAACAGTAGAATAATTCCCGTCCTTCATTACTATCACAGAATGTTTTGAAGAGATGGAAAAGACAATTAAAATCCAAATGTATTTCCCTTATTTTGCCCATGGAACTGAAAAGGTTATACAATACAGACAATATGCCTATCAAGCACTGATATTGCTCCTCCCTACCATCTTCCTCCACCTCATTTTTCATTTGCCTATAAGAACAGCTTGTCTTCGTGAGATGTCTCTGAACCTGGCAATGTCTAGAAACAAACCGCTCGGTTATAAAGTGGCAGTCATGAACACCAAAGCTGGCTGGATACATTACACACCTGGTTTATCCCAAATGTAATTCAAGACAGGCCATTTATTCAGTTCAAGTACATGTAAAGCGGAGCGACTCTGTGCAGGAATGCACAAGATCAGGAAGAAGGCCTTAAGTAGCGTTCATTCATGTTTGCACATGTCTTCTCCACTTATAGTGAAGTACAATATGCTGGGGGTTTTATTGGCCAACTGCTTTAAGTTGCTTCAACTTTCTATCTGCCAGATAAACACAATAAATCACAAACTTGTTTAAAGGTAGAGCAAGCCAGTTTCTCTGATAAGCAAACCAGCCTCTGCAATGTTATTTCCTTTTGATTCAGTCTTGTTTGCCCATTGCAAAACCTAACCATGTGGCATTGAATAAAGGAGAAGGATTAGGAGTGCAGCAGTTTAATGTTTCTTCCACCACCCATAGATGTGGGCAAAAAAAGCAGATGTTGAGTTATGTGCTCAACTACCCAAGGACAACTGCTCTGTCCTTGGTTTGTGTGTTAGCTCTTTCTCCTTGCTTTCATCTCATTTCTGTCCTTACCTACCTTGTTTTATCATATAGCACATTGGTCTGTAGTGCAGGAACCAACATTAGGGACATTTGGTAGCTACTGCTCTTATATAGATGATAACAATCTCATTTGACTAAAAGCAGCCATGGAAAAAGAGAGTTAAGTCCACCATGCTGGGAAGTATGGGGCCTCAGAGCAACATAGAAGGAGCATTCCGAGTCCCTGGGAGCTGAATGGTCATGTTAGCAGCATAAGTGGTTGGGTAAATCTGAGGCCGCACTCATATCAGAGCAGGCAGGTGAGACCCAGACACAACCATGAGTCCACAAGGCACATGGAGTCCCTTTGCTGTGAGGCAGAAACAGCCCCTGCCCATGCTGCCTGCCCAGGAGCAGGGACTCACAGAGACTCTGGTCCCAGGATTGGCAAACACAATCCTTAGGACGTCACAGATGTTGAGCTTCTCTCAGCCTTTGCTGTCAGGTACTAGATCCTCTGCACCCAAAGATCTCAGGTTGATAATCGATGAGAATTAAGCCATGCAGAAGGCATAAAGCCCCACATTAGAAAGCTAGTTTATGACACCGTTCATTAGGCAATTGCTCAACATCAAAAAGAGACAGCCCAATGTGGCATTTCCATTGTCTGGTTTTATTACACTGAGGATTTTATAGAGCATGTACTCCCTTCTGGGAAATGTGACTTTTGGACAGCTTCTTCACTGTCCAAGGGTGTTACCACTCTCTTGGGTTTCTGGAAATGAGTCTTGCATTCAGAGCACCTCTAGAAAGACTTTGACTCATGCACCTACACATAAAGAGTTTTCACATAGGAGAGGAAAAGATTTCCTGAGCCTTGATGTGATTTTGGAGAAAAAACCCATCCCACCATTTCCCTTTAGTACTGAGTTCCTTAATATGCTGACACTCATATTCATTTCCATACTCCCACCACGATATCTTGGATGTTTTCCTAGAGGCAGCGTGAGAGCCAAGGAAGAACTCATGCTTACCATCATCGCCCACTAAGAAAGGAAGAAGTGGACAAAAAGGTACTGTGATGTTGAGCTCAACGAAGCATTGCTGCTCTCCTGGGAGGAAGCAGCATAGCCCAACAGCCACACTGGCCAGGCACAAAATACACAGACCCATTTGAATCATATGTGTATATGTATATGTATATATGAATATGTGTATATATGTATAGATGTATGCTACAATGCATGAACTACTGCTAAAGAGACTTAAAAGCAGAGGAACAGATTGAAAAGGTGCAATCAGGCCTCATTTATGTTATTTGAGCACTACAAAAATGGCTTGGCTTGCCACTTTGCTGGAGGGAGGAGGATGAGAAGGCAAGTATCATATTATTCAATCGATAACAGTTGCAAATGTGAAACAGTAAAAGAGTGAGTCATTCCCACTCTCATGGTCAACTACCAAAGTCTGCTGAGGCAGCTAATGCTAGAAGTTCTGTCAGTGCAGTTTCACGATCCATAGTTCTTAGGGTGACGCAAGTTATGTACAGCCAGACCTCAGCCCATCACATGGAGGAGTTGGAGAGGGATTTCTTTCCCTTGCCAGCTGGGGGTGATGGTGGTGCCACTGATTTGTTGCCGCCCCTGTGCCAGGACAGGGGAAATGCCAGCCCCATTGTGAAACCCCAGCACTGGAAAGAACTATCAGCACCAGGGTCCATCCTGTTTTTCAGGAAGAGGAACATGGAAAAGAGATGGATCTTAACTTGGCTTTGAGCCCTTCTTTTCCTAGATTTGGATGCTTTTATGTGTTCATGTTTGATATTTTCCATAGCAAGAGAAGGAAAGGAGCAGGGAGGGACCAGAATTTGTCATCTTTTTTGTCTCCCATCACTAAACATAGGGGCTTTTGGGCCATTTTTTCAATGGGAACAGGAATCAAGGCAGACATCTCAAAATATTTCCCTGTGGTCACTTGGGTATCTACAGTGGTCTTGGTTCCTTGGAAGAGCACATAGAAAATTTCACCCTTCAGAAGAAAACCCAGCCTTGTCTTCACTGTGGTGCTCATGAAGGGCAGCTCCACTCAGTCCTGTCTATTCAAGAGCAGATACTTAGAGCACGCTTCCTCTTCCTTCCCTGGGCTCAGAGGCTGCTGTTAGCTCACAGCCCAGCAGCTACACACAGGGGTTCAGCTCCTTTCAGTGCGGCTGTCCTGGGCCAGAGGAATTGAAGAAAGACTGGGTAGCACAGACAATGCCAAAGGAGTGTTTCCACATACATAATACCTTTACCAGCTAGGAAATCTGGTTGCCCTCTGAGAGCTTTAACTCCTTGCACAGAGTTTCATCATGGGTGCTTTTGCACTCAGGACCTTTGAAGTGAAAGGCAGTAACACTTTGAGAAGTATTGCAACACCGTCTCCATTAAATAGCCCCAAGCCCTTATCATTCCCATCCTTCGATTTCATTCTAATGAGGTGTTACCTCTGCACTCCTTTTGTACATTTTGGCAGGGAGGGGATCTGTTAATTAGCCAGACGTTGCATTTTTAGTGGAAGTCTGCTGAAAAAGTCTTGGTTTTCTAAATCTGACCTGTTGAGTGATTCATGAGATCCACATTAATATATGGCACAATACAGCTCCATTGGTTAGTATCCTAAATCTGCCAGATGGCTCAGTAAAAAGATAAGCAGCAGGAGAAAATTCAGTCTTGAAAATAGCATTGTGACAGCAGCGTCCATTATCCTGAACCTCGCAACATAAAGCTACCACGTGACAGCATTTTTGAGTGAGTACCTTGCACTCTTAACCAGGATGCAGGGGAAGATCAAATTTAGAAAAGAAGGACTTTAAATAGAAGAGCAGTTAAAAATAAAGTGTACTCTTGGAAGTTATGTTCCTGTAATAAATTTAGAAATGAGAATAGAATAAAAAATTTACTAACATTCTCAGGTGACAGGCAGTGTAGTCAGGTGGGCATCTCTGAATATGAGATGCTATTTCAAATACCAACTTCCAGGAAAAACAGGGGCAGGATCATATCTTCTTATTCTGTTTATTATACAGTGCTAAGAACATTGGAGATGTGTGAAAATCTATAAATCTTCATACATAAGCCATCTGGCTCGAATGGCATGACAGCTCATATCAATAGTTTCATGTACTCGCCGGCTGTCTCCTGGTTTCCAAGTAATGAGTATCTCTGTGGCCAAATTTTCAAACCTCTGCTTCCAACAAGGCACATGAATAAGTGCCTATTCAGATATACTCTGCCCATAACAGCTTCCAGTCTGACATGCCTGGACAGATTTTTAAAGGCATTTGGCAATAATATTCCATCATTAGCCTGAAGAGAATCGGGTAAGATATTGTGGCCAAAACTTTTCTGGTAGAAAATGTACAATATTTCCACCATTTAAAGTTAGTTTCAAAGAACCTAACTTGTTTATATGGAAATCCAAGGAAAAATGAAATGAAAGAGGAAAAAAAAGTGTGTTTATATTTGTTTTGCTTTGAGAAGGGAATTACTTTTCTATTCACTGATATTTTACTGAGAAATTCCATCCAATGTTTTGTTTAATTCTGAAAAAATATTCATAACTGAAATGCAATATTGTGTGAAATATTAGCAACACATTAGCTCTTGTGAATTTAAACTACAATAAAAATATTTTCTGCTATCTTTCAGCTTGTGGAAGATGTTGAACAAGTGTATCTGTTGTTGACCTAGGCTGATTTTTTTCCCAGCTGTTGGAAGAACTGCCACAAACCGGAAAATAAGTTATTCACATGGCTTGAATACTGTTTTATTTGTTGTTTTTTTAAACCAATATCCAATTTTAGTTGAGTTCATAATGAGAAAGAGAAAATGTAGTCCTATGTGTTTCAGTGAAAATGCAATTTACTGTATGAGCTGGGGAGAAAGGATTTCCACCCCTGCATGTGATAATCACTGTCAAGAAACATGAAGTAAGGCTGCCATTTTTAGGCAGATAAAATATAATATATATTATATATTATATATTATTTTATCTACGTATAATGGAGACACTACTAAAGATGTACTGTTTTTCCTGCTATATTTAAAGAATTTGCTTAAGGAAAAGAGGCAGAGTAGGTATGTATGTATGTTGCATTTGTCATTGGACAACAAGATACATGACACTGCATTAATCATATTCCTTATTGGTGACTTTTTCACCAGTTCACCTCACTGATTGTTTAAATTATTTTTACAGTTAAAAAGAAAAACTTTCTGTGCATATTCTCTTTTCAGGAAATGAGACTAACAATGTAATGAAAATTGTTTTGGTAACACAAATGAATATAGTACAAATATATTTTAATATAGTAAAAAATATTTTGTGCCACATTATAATCATTAAACTTCTGCTAATTCTAGTAATACTTCTGCCAATTATTTTTCCAAATATTGAATCTGGCCTAGGAGCACATTTAATTTTGTAGTAGACAGTTTGCTTTTTGAGTGTAATCTGGAAATCTACATTGAGCTCTTTTATTATTTTAGTTTTGCATTGACCTGTAAGAATAAGGAATATTTGAAAAAAAATAGCCACATGCCCCTGAGGCATATCTGAGGATTCAGCTCCAAGTCAAAAATCTGGAGCCCCAGAAGCTGATAAAACTCTGGCCCTGTCAGCACAACATCAAGACTGAAGTATCATCACCTTGGCAGTGCTATGAGATCCCTGGCTGTCAGGAAGTTTGGATTCCTGGCAAAAATTCAGTTAGAAATTTTCAAAAAAACTATCAGTTTCACAATTACTACTTTTGAATTATCTCTTCAGAAAAAAAAATAATCTGGATTTCTTTCAAAAAGAAATTTTCTTTACAATTGGGAGCTTGCATGGAAATTCCAGCTTTCAGTTAACATCAACGTTCTGCTATTTGTGCTTTAGTTCCTCATTCACTGGAGATAAAGGCACTTTACTGTCCCACAGAGATAGTTCTTTTGTGAGCACAAACACATACTGGGTTGTGAAGTAGTCAGGTAAGACAGGACTGGAGTGCCAGGGCTCCCACAGATCATCTCTGGCAATTACAGGCCTATCAGTCTCACTTCAGTGACTGATAAAATTATGAAGAAGGTTATTCTGGGAGTTACTGAAAAACACTTGAGAGGCAACACAGTCACTGGGCATAGCCAGCACAACATCATGCTTAACCAACTGAATTTTCTGATTTCCTTTATCACCGGTCTAGTTGACCAAGGGAAGCCTGTAGGTGTGATGGATTTGGGTTTTAGCAAAGCTTTTCACGCTGTCTCTCACAGTATCCTGCCAACAGAATGTCCAGCATGCAGCTCACTAAGTCCATAATACGCTGGGTAAGCAATTGGTTGTTGCTATAGTAGGTATAATAAATGGGGTTACATCAGGCTGGTAGGCAGTCACCAATGGAGTTCCTCAGGGCTCAGGCTTTAGGGCTAGTGATCTTAAATGATCTGGACATAGGAATTGAATGTACCTTAATTAAATTAGCTGTTGATGCTAAACTAGGCAGCTGCAGACTCCTTTGGGGGTAGATAGGCCTTACAGAGAGATCTGGATAGACCAGAAACCTGGGCAAACTACAAACAGTATGAAATTTAACAAGAGCAAGTGCTCCTGGAGAAGGGTAATCCTGGCTATACCACACCTGAGGGATGAGAGGCTGGACAGCAGCCCCACAGAAAGAGATCTGGGCATTTGGGTTGACGTCACATTGACCACGAGTCAAAGAGTGTGTCCTGTCAGCCAGCGAAGCTGTCTGATGTGTCCTGGGATGCATCAAGCACAGCATAGCCAGCCAGTCAAGGGAGGAGATTGTCCCACTCTGCATTGCACTGGTGCAGTCCCACCTCCACAACTGTGTGCAGGTTTGGGTGGTGTCTAAATATAAAGACACCAAACTATTAGAGTGTGTCCAGAGGAGAGTGACCAAGATGGAAAAAGGTCTAGAGGGCAAGAATTAAGAGGAGCAGCTGAGGTCACTTGGGTTGCCCTGCTTGGAAAAGGAAGGCTAAGGGGTAATCTCATGGCAGCCTACACCTTCCTCAAGGCGGGGCAGTGGATGGGGGAGGTGCTGATCTCCTCTTACTGGTGACCTGCAACAAACCACAAGGAAATGGAAAGAAGCTGCATCAGGGGTAATTCAGATTAGACATTAGGAAAAAGTTCTTCACAGAGAGGGTGGTTGGTCACTGGGACAGGGTCCTCAGGGAAATGGTCTCAGTCTCAGCATCAAACCTGTCAGAGTTCAAGTATATGGACAATGCTCTTAGTCATACGGTTTAGTTTGAGGTACTCCTGCAAGGAGCAGGCAGTTGGATATGAGGAAGAAAAAGAAAAGAGCTGACCCTTTTATCCCTCAGCTTTTACAGTGAGCATGGGCCAGATGGGATGGAATACCTTGCTGGTCAGTTTTGGGTCACCTGTCCTGTCTAGTCCTCCCTGCAGGTGGAATCCCTCAATGCTTTTCTGTTTCCAACCCTCCAATGGGGCAAATATTGAAGTGAACTGACCTTGGTTATACCAATAAGTATAAGCAAAACCTTCTCTACATACCATTCCTTGGCATTGACATAGGTCTTATCACTCTGAAAGGGAATAGTTTTCCGCATAACATGCCTTTAATTTCAAAGAGTTAGAAGAGGTCTAGCTAAGAAGTAAAATTACTTAACAGAAAGTTGGTTCTGTTTTACCTCAAACCAGGACAAACAGAGATACCATAGAGGAAATTTCATCTGTCCAAACCAGAAAGCAACAGGTAGACCATCTGAATTTGAGCAGGTACAGTAAACGTTAGGAGAGACACTAGCAACTTACTCTGAAGTTCTTTGACTGTGAATAACCCAAATGATATGTATTCAAGAAGTGGTGCTGGAAAGCATCTCCCTGTAAGCCAACAACTTTGCCTGTGAAAGGGACCACAAAGTACAAAAGATGCACAGAGAGCAACAGCAAACACACAGATGGTGTACCATCATAGAAGCTGTCCGTACTTGAAAATCAACTTGTGTGTGACAGGATTTTGCTTTTACCAAGGAGAATTCACATACAGGCTAATCAAGGCAGAAAGCATGCATTCCGGAGGAAGTATGGACATCAGGACTCCAAAGTAAAACAGGGTATAAACCAACTTGACATTATGAACACAGCCCAGACAGGCACTGTCTGCAAAAATAGTGGAGCACCTGAGCACTATTCCAGAAAACACAGCTAGATTTGAAGGATTTGCTTGTATTTTCCCTATGTGAGCAGCTTCCCTTCTGTATGATATTTGAAAATTAAGGCTGAAAAACAAAACAAAACAAAACAAAAAACCAAAAAACAACCAAGCAGTGACAGAAAAGGAGAGAAAGAAACCTCCAAAGAGAAAAAGCAGAAAAGCTTTGCAAGACAGCAAAGTCAAGACTACACATGCTGCCTGGCTAAAAAGAGAACTCAAGATGGCACAAGAAAGTCCTGATAGCTTTCCAAAAGCAAGGGTAAAAAAGGGTGTTAAAACATGCAGAGATGAATGGAGCAAGCAAAGAACCCATGGCAAGCACAGACAAAGAGAAATGCATTGCCAGTACATCCTGCCTTCTCTTCAGGGGCTTTCAAGGACACCAGAAAAGAGAACAGAAGAGAACAAGTAAGTTCATTGAGGAAGAAAAAATTCCACGAACACCCCATTGATCCAGGAAGACTGCTGGTGGCAAAATGCCTTTGAAGCATACCAGTCTGTATGAAATCTGTCCAAAGCAGGGTAACTCGGTCCCACTACTGACACTACCAGGCAAGGAGACTTTTCATGTGGTCATAAGGTGGGGACTTTAATGAGTTTCACACCTCCTGTGGAGATGGTACTTTTCAAGGCATGGTATAAGGGAGGTCCACAAACAGCTCTGCTGCTAAATCTGTAAAGCTGTGAACAGAGGAGATTTCTGGAAGGGTAGCAAGAACTGGCTTGCACTAATCTTCATGGACACTTTAGAGATTTTTCTCTAAGTTCTTTCTTTTGTGATTCGAGCTATTTAGGAACCTGTCTCTAAATAAGCCCTGACTGACCCCTGCAGCTTCTTTCTCTGGCATCACACAGTGTGATCCCAGCCCAGGAGAAACTCTTGCCTGAGCACAGGGCTGCTGCTCTGTGGACAAATGAAATGGGTCACATGCCCTGGAATCTGCCCACATCTTCAGAGTTTGTCAGGGATCTGACAGTTTTTTCCTCAAGAGCTGCCTGGAGAGGGGCTCCCAACCGATCCAGCAGAGCTAGTGATAGTGACCAGGATCCCACCTTGCACACTGTTGTTAGCTAAGCCTCATGGCACCTCCCACAGGCTGGGTATTCAAGCCATCCTTTCCCCACATGTAGTACTAAGGTCTATGAGATCTGAGACAGGGAGCGCTGTGAGCAACAAGCCCAACAGAGACTGAAGCACTCTGTGGAAGCAACTGCTAGGCGTTTCATGAGCTGCATTCTGGTCTTTTTGCCTGCAAACAAGAGGAGTGCAATACAATTGGGAGTCAACCTTATACCCACTTCAGAGGGAGAGCAAATACAGGGATCATTTTAATAATGTTAAAAGCTGTGTCTCAGACAGCTAACCCTGGGCAGTTGCTTTTGCAACTTGGCTGGATTCAAATGGATTTAACTTGCACTCATTCAAATCTGGGATTACTGCTTAATCCTCCATCTCTTTGTCATTTCATGTAAATTCATTCCATGCAGCCTCCTCAGCAAGTGCTTGTGTCATGATGTGGAGTACACTGGATGTCTCTGCGTCCTTCAATTTATCTGGTCTTTCCCCGAAGGTCAAGGATGTACTGTTTTTCGTTTATTTATTTATTTATTTAACCAGGCTACAGAATCCATTTTTTAGGGGAGAACACAAGCAGCCTTTAGCAAGAATCTGAAACAAGCTTTTGATTCCTGCAACTGTTTACATTGATTTGCCATGGCTCACAAACTCAAGGATGTCTTCCTAAGGAGAAGGACAAGAAACATCTTTTAAGATGAAAGTTTTCTGGTTCCCGAAGCTGGTGAAGAGGATCTGGGGAAGCAGAGAGGCTTTGGGAGGCAAGGGGGAGAAACAGGGGGCTGCATCCTGGAACGGATGCAAAGACTCACTATGATTGCTGATGATGGTACTCTAGGGAAAAGTTGAAACCAAAAGGTTATTTACTGCTGCAGCTTTGCCAATATACTTTTGGATGTCTTCTGACTTACTCCGTATGGCAGAATGGAATTCCTACCCTCACTAACTGATTTTTACTTCAAAAGGCATACTGCATTAGGTGTTAAGAAGCGTTTAATCTAAAACTTGATTAATCATTTGGTTAATGCGTTGTCCCAGAAGAAGCTGAGAAACAGTCTGTTCCAAAGCCCTAGGTCATGTGTTTTCTTAAAAATTTCCAGGTTGACTAAGACTGTGCTCAAGAGACATTAACGAGCAGCAAACTGTAGGCTGTGACCCACTTGCTGTCAGTCACATTATCTGGTTTAAAAGAAAGAAGAAGGAGTCACACGGTACATTTAAGTATCACTTCTTCACTGTGGGATCTCATGAAAGGACTAGTTCCTTGGAGCATTATTGTGCGTGGAGTAATTGCCAGGCAGCTAAGTGCCTGCTTGCTAAGGTATAGAGATACCACTTTTTTCTTGTAACTGTGATGAAAATAGCGTGCTTTGTTTATTCATCAACAGAACAACAATGGGAAGGAACGGGGAACCAACACTGAAGGATCACCCACAGCAGTAGATTTCTCCTCTTCTTAAGACAGATAATATGGAGTTAAAAAGAATTACAGAGTTGTAGCACAAATCAGCCCTCCTGACCCCACACACAGCAAAGCATTTCTACAATCAGTGTCCTTCACAGAAGCTGTCCTATCCCCATGTAACTGTTCCCCACAAGCTGTGACTCCTGTCTCCAGGCTGACCTTGGGTATCCTTCTCCAGAGACCATGCCACTGCCCTGTTGCCTACAGCTTTTACTCTGGTTTTATTTATGTTTTTTTTTCTAAGCTTCAGTCAGACCCATTTTCCATTTCATAGCAATGACTGCTCTTAAATAGTTACTAAGTCTTTACTTGCTAAAGTGTGGCAGTGCCACACACATAATGCCTACCATGTGGTATTACCTATGGCTTATAGATGTTTACCAAGTACCCACCAAAACTGAATTTTTTCTTGCCTGGCATAATGTTTGGTAGTCTTTTGACATCAAAAAGAGAGATAGCTAACCCTTATCTGTGCCTCAATGTAAATCAAAAATGCACACTCATCTGTAAACCTGGAAAGTCATTACCACTCAATGCTGCACAAAAATTGCAGTGCAAAGAACAGGGCAAAGCAAACATTAGATTTGATTTGTAAGCTCTGCCTTAAGATCTCAGAATCTCATTCTGTCCATGCATGTGTATGTGATGGAAAAGTATTAGCAGCAACATGTTTCGCTAAGTAAACAACCGCAAGCTAAGACAGAAAGAAGAAAAGTGTTTCCATTCCACTGGCATCTAAACAACAATAAATTATGCTGAAGTATTTTCAAATAATTTCTAACTAACTGATTAGTATCTTAAAGTTCTAAAAGTTCAGGTTTAGTTTTTAAATGTTTTTTTGATGCGGTAATGTTGTTTAAAACTGAAGTCTCAGATAAATTCCTAATGTGAATACTGAAAAAGAGAATTAGAAGCAATGGAGAAATTAGTCACATCTGCTTGTCAACCTGTTTTCAGTTTTGAATATACATACAGAAGGCAATACTTAAAATTTCCAGTTTCAGGTCTTGCAATACCTTTTGCAAATGTGCCTGCATCTTTTAGAGTAAAGTGGAGAAAAATATAAAGATACCAAATTTTGTGGTTTTGTTCTAAATGGAAAGTAGTGGAAATCTTCTGGACTTGTACCTGACAGGAGGACTTAGCTTTCAGATTGTATATGCAAAGTATTATCCATGTACTTCAAAAAAATATGCATGACAGATCCTATGTAACAATATATATCAAACAAATAAATACATGCCATGACAAGCCTAACAAGCATTATGACAAAAGTCTGCTTCTTCAGGGCAAACAATCAGAACAAGAGAGTTTAAGCCAAATTGTATCCTCACTAAGCATCTAAATCTGCAGCAACATTGAAGTAGGTGAAGATCTTGGGACATTTATGGAGATTGTCTCCTACTTAGTGTGATGTTTCTGCCTTCTTCTGACAGGGTTACCAAGTGTGGGCTGTCATATAGAAAAGGAGAGGGATTGTGTATTCTAAAAACAGAACTCCCTTGCACTCAAATAAGTGTAATTCCAGCTAAAAGGAACTCTGGGAGAGACAACAGCAAAAGAAAGAATACCACAGATGGTGTACCAGCATGCATAACCTGAGGTTGTCTCAACAAAACTTCTGAAGATGTCACGTATTTGATGACCTTATTCTCGTTAAATAATGAAAATATTCACAACCCCAGCCTGTCACAACCCTAGCTGTTTGGGTAGCTTAACCACTCCACTTGCGTGGCCCTGCAAGCCCACACTGCAGATGCTCCTTACCTGACTTGCAGTGGCACTGTTGTATTTCACTGGTGCAAGCATGAGGAACAGGAACTCAGGTGGTTGTGGTAATTCCCACAAGCTCCCTGGTGCCTATTTCAGAGATGTTAAGTATTCTTGCCATGTTTTTTTTAAAGATCTGCTACTTGTGACCTGCAAACCTATGTCCCAAACAAGGACACGCTCTGAGCATATTTTTAGAACTGGCAGGAAGCGCCTCGTGATTATACTTTCAACCACTCACCTTCCTTGGCATTCAGCTTTCTAGCAAATTATTTTCCACTAATATTTCTGTGTGAAATTTCTAGTAACCTATATAGAGTAGTTCCTTTCTGTTTGTGGGCATAGGAATTTTAGAAAGTGGATCTTGTGGACAGTTAGAGACAAAAGACACGTATCAGATTAAGCATACAGCAGGGGGACAAGAGGCACCAGTCACAAGTTACTGCAAGGGAAATTCCAGTTGGATATAAGGCAAAAAAATCTTGCTATGTGAGTGATTTAAGGACAGAGTAGATTGCCCAGAAATGTTGTGCAATCTCCATCCTTGGAGACTGTCAAGATGTGATTGAACAAATTCCTGGGCAAAGTGATCTGGCTTTGAAGTCAGACCTCCTTGAAGCAAGAATGATGAATCAGATGACCTGCAAAGCCCCTTCCACCCTCAGCTGTCCCATGGTGCAACAGCCCCAGGTCCTTCCCACAGCAAATCCCTCAGCGCAGCTGGAGTACCAGGCTACATCCCAGAGCCATTCCTAAGAACAAGCTTTCTGTGTGGTCCTGCTTAATTCAAGGGTACAAAGATTTTACTAATACTCAGGCAAAACATCTCATTCCCCCCCTGTTATTTGATGGTAAGTTTTCATGTGATGGTTATCCTTTGATTAAAACTTGAGCTTTACAACTTTTAAATCTATGAAGCATTCCCTTTTGTTATCTCTAAAGTAGTCGCTCCTATTCAAAGCTTAATCTGCACTCTTAAAATCAATCCAAACCCCAAAATTATTTTACTTCTTCTATTATCTGCTTCTGTCCCAAAGCAGATGGTAAGGATAAAATCTTGTCCCCTTTGTGTTCCATGGGATTTTAAAAAAATTATTTTGATTAAAAAATATTTTACCCTATATCTCAGAGCTCTGTAAAAATTATCCCCTCTCTCCCCCAAGATTACAAGACAACACAGTGCACTTAATACTCATCCTGCTTTAGCAGGGGAGTTGGAATAGATGATCTCCAGAGGTCCCTTCCAACTCTCACAATTCTGTGATTCCATGATTCCGTAATACCATACCAGCTAATTTTCACACAGTAATGCTTGCTTAATTTCATGTCTACATCTAAATTTGCCATACTACCTGCATAATTAATATCTGTATCTGGGATACTTTTTTTCTCCCATCTTAGTTAACTTTTTTTAGAAAAATTATTTGTTATTTTATAACCAAGTTTGCAAAAAGATAGTATCTCTATCTCTGTATGCATGTCTGATTTCTCAGTACAATTCTGTTGACAGTTCTCTTCATTTGTCTCTCTGGAATAAAAGATATCCTCAACTTCTGCATGCTCTAAAACAAGACTGGACTTAGCCTTATTCCCATAATCCAGTTCTTTTAGGTATATTCTCTATCTGGAGTCCCAATTATATGGCTTCTTGTACAACTATTCACAACTTATGTCAATTAATTATTTACTGGTAAAAAGCTCTGTGCGTTCTTAATCATGACTCTTTATTCTTTCTATTAGGGAAAATGCCAAGTGCAGAACATATGGTAAAATCTGTTCTGACAGTATCTCACTTCCCTGAAGGAAAAAGGGCCACAATGATCCTTGGTGATCCGCTTTTACCACATCTGACTTTCTTTCATTAGATATATGCAAAATTAGATCTGTAATTATGGGTCCTATTATCCCGCCCTTTCTAATTTAGTGACAGATATTCCCTCTGGCACTTGGTAGTTCTNGATTAGGGAAGCAAAAATAGAATTTGCTCTTCACATCAACCAGCTTGGTTTTTCAGGGTCTTTCCTGCCTTCCCAGATTTCTTTCAAGCTTACTTGATACAAAATCTCTGGAAGGTAATAGGTTAGTCTAAGATTGCCAGGAGGCAACCCCATCATTTTAGAAAACAAGTTTCTGTCTTCAACGTGGGCAGTATAGGTCATTCTGTAGGGTCAATGTTTAGGATTATAC
>VZTM01017837.1:0-27652 GCA_013400555.1 Jacana jacana | reverse complement strand
ATTATGGGTCCTATTATCCCGCCCTTTCTAATTTAGTGACAGATATTCCCTCTGGCACTTGGTAGTTCTTAGGTACAAGATAAGAAAGATACGTTTAGGAAAGTAAGTTACTAACTTGGATTGCCAACACACCATTGCCTGATAATGAGTAGAAAGGCTAGACAATCAGTAGAAGTGGAAAAGGAAATTGTTGTACCCATAGACACTGTGGTTCTAACAGGGATGGAACAGTACGTCTGAGCACATATATGGAAAACCAGCAGTGCACTGCCTGACGGTTGGAGGTATGTGCTCAGCANTACAAAAACTTTCAAAGAAGCAATGGGAAGCTGAAGAGGACTCAAGGGAGAACATCTCAAAGAAGAGGTTCTAATTTGCATAATTCTAGGAAACATGGAAACAGGGCTCTACATCAATAATACTCAGAGGCAGCAAAGGACCAAACAGGGAACATGGACACACGCTGTCATCTATTTGGCCTTAGCAATCACAGTGAGGCAAACCCTCAGTCATGTATATTAAAGCTGGACTGCTGCTTCCTGTATAAGAGGAAAAAGAGCAGGAAGAGAAGCAGTATTGCGAATGTTCTTTCTGGTAGTAACACTCTGGAGAAATGGAAAAAAATCATAAATATTCCTACAGCAGTGTCTTAGTAAACCAGCACACAACTAACATAAAAGCCCTTAAAGAGAAATCAAACCTTCTGCAAATTGAGCCTCCAGGCTAAACTGCATCTCCCATGGCCAGTACAGATTTCTGTCTGAAACATGCTTCCCCAGCTGGCCTAAATTTTCTGTGCCAGAGTATATTTCTGAGTAGACTAAGGAAGTTATTTACAGGCTCACCAGACTGTTATCCAGGCCAGATTTCAAGCTTAGAAACTCCTTCAAAGCTGGGGCAAACGATAGAGCTCTTTCAGTCCACCTGTAATAAAATATCAATCATCACTCATCTGCAGAGGTGAAACACACCAAAAGGCTAGTTTGGGGCAAAACAAGAAAGCACGGGAAGGCTTGAACAGAGAGACTGCTGTAGACCTGCCAGTCCCATATACACTGCTTTTTGAGCTTGCTCTCCTGGTCTACCCTGGGACTGTAATAGCCTTGCTCCCTCTGGACTACAAGCCCTTAGGGCACATCCATAGCATGTCTATGCTGCCAGCAGCTTTCCCACTTTAGTCCCACAAGCCACTGTGGCTTGTTTCTAGCCTCTAAAAGAAGCNTGTCAACCACTCATTCCAATGGCCCTTCTTGGGCAGTTCCTGTTTGTGCCCATACCTGGCATCCCACACAGGTCTGATGGGCTGGCAGCCGGTCTGAAGACTATGTGCATGTGCGTGCCTATGTGCACATGCACATATGTATATACAAATATGCGGAAGTCTAATTTTAGACAGAAGGTTCCTGCCTGGGTGCTGAGTCAGGCAACAAGACGTTCATTGTTGGGTAAAGCACACTTCATTCCCAACAGGAGGCAAAAAACGTTACTGCTCTCCAGGACAATGCAGGTTTCATTTCCTTACCTGAAGAAGCCATTGGCAGACAAGAGATGCCAGAGCCAGCCCCTCCACAGCCCCCATACTCCCAGCACCGGAGCACTGGGACGGCAAGCTCTTGCCTCTAGTCCCGCACTCCAACGTGCTGTGGCATTGGCACCTAATAGGAAGCCAGGTCCAAATGCCTGGAATGGAGATGGCAATGAAAGAGAAACAGTGTTTAATGAGTTGCTTAACTAGTGCTAGGCATGTCCAAATGAGCTTGTGTGGGAACTAGCTGTGCTTTGCACAAGGGAATACAAGCCCCTCAGAAAGACATGGGTTATTGTGTCCCTTCAAATCAGCCTCCAGATCAAAACAGCTCTGGACCTGGGAGATCCAGGCATGTGACCTAGAAATAAAAGGCTGTGTAGTTGCTACAGGGAAATTCTGGGGAAAAAAGAACAAGATAATGGCACTATAAGTTCTCTGTGGCTGTCCTACCTTCTTGCAATTGCTGCCATCACCTGCCTACTGTTTCTATCTATGGGGCTTCTGGACCATCATACAAACAAGCCAACAGAAAACCTAGCTCAAGAGATGATCCAGGGAAAGATAGGAAGGACTTTTTCCAAACACAGCTTTGGGTCTAACAATGATGAACACCAATGTTTTCTGAATCCATCTGACTTTAAGAAAAAAAGACACATCCCTCACCTTCTCTGGAAGAGTGATAAACCAAACAAGAGTAAACACCAATAGCATTGTGTGACAAAGTGGTTTGGGTGGAAGTCCCTAGTTGTGGCATCGTGTGGCTGCCTGTGCATGGGGAGGGTATGGACAGGGGGATGGGTGCTGCTCACTAAGCTGGCAGTTGTCCATGCAGTTGTGTCCTCCAGCTTGCACCACAAATGCAGGCTGCAGCACGTCAGCTCAGGGAGTGCTGACATAAGAAAAGGAACCTTGTGCACAGCACAAAAGCAGGAGTGTGGGAGGGTTTGTGTCTGTGTGAGATACACACCTGGCTTTGCTTTTTGAAGAGTAGTGGTATTTTTATAAGTGAAAGCCAGCACAATTCCATCATCGCTCTGCCTTAACTGGAGACCTGGCAGGTTGATCCCCATGACAAGCCACAGCATCATGGGTTGCACACTTCTGAGCTGTCCCACCCCTCCAGCAAAGCAGCTCTGATGAGTGAAAGGGAGCAAAAGGGTGTCCAAGGAAAGGCCTTGTGGGCATGACAAGGTCTCTGTGTCCTGAAGGATGTTTAATGTCCTTGATAAAACCCCTAGTGTCTGCTTTCCTCCATATGCAGGCACGTACTTTCTTGTGCAACAGCTGCTGGCAGCCATGCTTCTTGTTCCCAGCTGGTGCGACAGGGTCTGCCCCACACCACTGCTCGGCAGAGCAAGGGCAGGTGGGCAGGGTGCTGGATGGCTCTGTGGCAGCAGTCCTGGCAATGAGAGCAGCTGGAGGAAGAAAAGGCTCTGAGCACAAGCATACCCAGCAGTGGCTACTTATGACTGGTGTGAATGGCCTGTGGTCTACAGCTGGCAGCTGAGTGGAGCTGAGAATCCCAGTTACAATAGCATACATGAACGCTGTTTCTGTGTTCCATGCAGACTTCAAGAAGGGCACAGAGATGTTCAGGTGTGGAGATAAAGGCTGTGTTGTCCTGTTTTGTTGGATGCGTTGGTAAATCACTGCCTCTCTGATATGGCCATTCCCAGGGGTGATGATCAGGGGACTCCACAAGCCTTGGGTGTTTTTGTCCAGAGTTGCACTTGGATGTTTCCTTCAATGTCCTGGGTGTGATTCAAAACAGGACTCCACAGAGCTGCCACATGAAGTTGTGAAGCTGTGGCAAAGTATTCAGAGCCCCATCACCTCTTTTGTGACCTTGTGCCACTTTGTTCCTTTTGCCTCAGGTTCTCAGCTATAAAAGAAAAATAAATATGGCTTATGCCTCAAGGGTATTCTTATGTTAAGCTTGTTAATTACTATAATATGTACAGTTATTATGGTAATGGAGCCTATACAAGCAGATAAGAAATTCTGCTGTGCTTAAGAACGGGAAAACACCATTAAATATTTAGTACTATAAACTGAATAACTTGTTTTCTTCAAAAGTAAGCTGTCCAGAGTTGTGATCCAAGTAAGTTTATTCCACATGAGCTCAGTCTACCTTGCATGGAAATTAGCCTCTTTGCAGGACTGTATGTTTATACACTATACTATGGGTGAATGCGAGCTCTGTTTGCTCCAACTCCAAGCTAAAAAAAAAACAATGAGGCTTTATTAGTGCAGATAACACAAAGTACGCACCAGAGGTAAATTCAAAGAGCAAACTATGTCTTCTCACACAAAACAATGGCTGAACTATTCTCCTGGACTTCATAACCATAGTACTACAGCTTTCTGCAGAAAGCCCCTGCTTTGCCTTTTACTGCAATGCAACAACAGCCGATCTGGAGAAAGTGGTTTGAAGCGGCAAAAAAAGCAGCAAATGGGAGGAGGGAAGCATAGCTCTCCTGTGCCTATGATGCCTGTTTGCTTACTTCTCTTCATAGGAATATTGCAGTGCTTTTTACTGAGGTCAGAGGAAGTCAGCTTTAAAGGAAGAAAATAATGTTTAAAGAATTTTTTTTTTTTTTTTTGCCTTCACACTAGACTGATTTTTCACAGTTTGTTTCTATATATCTGAAGCCAGGCATTGATAGTGTGAGCCCTGGCACGGAGTGCCTCTCTCAAGTGACCGGCACCAGCAGCTGCTGCTGCTGTGGACTCCACAAGCTGGGGAGCAAACCCTGCAGCCTCCCTCCAGCCAGGGCTTCATTGCTACAGACCGCCAGATTCCTACTAACTGACTTTTTCGTTTTCCTCCAGTGTTTCAAAGTTGCAAAGGCTCCTCAAAACACCTCCACTTTTTAAAAGGCGGTAACTAATTAACAGAAGTCTGTAGCTGACAAAGTTTATTTCTGAATAATCTGCTGGCATTTGCTCAAAATGAAATATGATCGGATATAAGTTAAATGCCTGAAGAGTTTCTTTAAAAATATTTTATTCTTTTCCAAAATCTTTACTGCCAGTGCATTTTATGAGAGAATAAAATCCTTAGAAAGACTATAATGGTTAGACATCCCCTTTTAATCCAGAAGGTTTCTGACATAAGGGCATTTTCTTGTTTAATACGTTTCTAAAGTATGGTGTTGACAGATACTCTGCCAGTAGTGATTTCCCCTGGGAAAGTGAAGTAGTATAGACTTCCTTCCTCATCTGAGAGAAAAAAAAAACACTGAAATGTGTTTTTCCAGGCAGCTGGTCAAGGAAGCAGGTGTAAGGCTCATAAGAAAGTCTGCATATTCTGCATCATAGCCCCCTTCTTCTCCAGCTCAGCTGATGGCAACACCCGACTCACACTGAGACTGTTCCTTGTGTGAGTAAGAAAATACTTCCTTGTTGCCCTAAGGCACATTTAGCCTATGCTATATATAATTTGACAGTCATTTCTGCTGCAAGTTGAAAAAACAACTTCCAGTTCATGTTGGCTTTATTTCTTGCCACAGCTATCTGTCATCCGTGGAAGCTAATGTCTCTCTGCAAGTTGTCTGGCTGCTTGGTTTGGATACTTGGCAGGCTTGGCTGTATTTTCTAATTTCGTAAATCTCCTTTCTAGCCTTCTTCCTTTCCTTTCTCCCTCGCAGCATTTACATCTATCCCTCTGACTAGTCCACTACTCTCCCCCTTTCATTTCCAGATTAAAATCCCCATCCATCCATCCATCCATCCATCCATCCATCCATCCATCCATCCATCCATCCATCCATGTGTTTTAACCCTCCGAGGACTTGCTTTCCCTGCACACTGGTCTCCGTTATGCTCGCCCTCACCACTCTCCTGCTACTGCTGTACCAGCCTCCTCTCTGCCCCAAAGCACAATCTCCCTTTGTTGAAGCAGCCACCACTGCCTCGCATGCCTGAGCCATCTGGACCCGCGGACCTCCGCTCCGCCAAGAACCACAGCACTCAGCTCTAGGAGCTTATCTGCGCACCCTTCCCTTGACAATTAATTTCTTTCCTCTCTTTGCTGTTTTTTGGGCTGTAAATCAAGGGTTACTATTGCACTCTGTGAAGCCTCTTAGAAAGCAAGCTGAATCGGGCGCTCTATATATCGAGATGAGATCATATTGTATTTTATTGTTTTAAGAAGTATTTGGCAGGCAGGTACTACATTGTGAACTATGGTAACAGCTGATGGAAGAGAAGATTTTATTAATACACACACCACACAGAAGTCACTAGAAAAGTTAGTATGTGAAAGGGCTAGTACACGGCACTATACAAGACAAAATTTTTTACTTCCTTTTATTATTTCCTTCTTTTATATACTCCTGCTTTGCAAAGAGGAAATACAAAATGGCAGCTTCTCAAATTTCAGTAAATTTTGGCAAATGTTAGATTTATAATGGTGATTATTGTATGCAGGTGGTTTCCTTCAGTAAGGGTTCAGAATGCCTTTTGGTTTTTTGGCGGATAGTGTGAAGTAAATCCCTAAGAATACAACAAAAAGGAAATAAAGAAGAAGGGAGAAGATGTTAGAGAAACAGATTTACCACCACAAACAAAGCACTAAAATCCTGTTAGTGGCCACAGGAGGTGCCAGTGATAAGTAAAAGTTCAGCTTGTATTTTGCCACTTCTTTTTTCTAAGGCTGATTGCTCAAGGAGCTACATTAATCTGTTTTCCTGTGGGTCTGTGGGGTTTATCTCTGAAGTCTTCATCTACTGCCAGAGCAAACCAGTTTCCCCCAGGCTTGTGTGCATCCTTACCAGGTAAGAGCATGCTCAGAGCTTGGTCCAAGCTGGCCCTAGCCACACTTTGATAAACACCAGCCAGAGTGGCACTTGAGGCTCACTGCTCAGCTAAAAGGCTACTGACAAATGCTTAAGGAGACCTCTTATGTTTTAACTCCTAAATGAATCACAAATTGTGTTCTGTCTTTTATTTGGCCACTCACTTTCACAACTTTAAAGTAATTTATTTATTGTTAGGACTTCTACTCCTTTTCCAAAGAAGACTGCAACTGACCAACAGGCTTAAAACTTACTAGCAGGAAAATGGCAGGAAAATGGACAGAAAGGGAGTTAACAAGATCACTTGCTCTGTCAGGAGGCTGTGCTGTCATTCCAATGGCACCACTGCTTCACATTAATTTTAGCACTTCTCACTGAGCAGGTCTGACACCCCAGCAGTTGCGCCCTCCAGGCACAGTCGAGGTATGGAGGAGGAAAGGAAGGCAGATGACCTTTGTTTTGTGCAGTAAAAAGATATACTTGAACTTTGGCTGGGTCTTGGCCATATGGCTGGATCCGAAAAAGAACTTGCATTTTTTTATAAGATCCAGGAACAGTTTCTCCCCGTTCTACAGTCCACAGCCTGCCTGGTCACTTTAAAATGGATGGGATCCCCCCAACTGAGCTGCCATTTGCACAGACACCAGCAGGTCTATCTGCAGGGCATTTCTCAATTCAACTGTCAAGAATATTGACAGCTACATCTGTTCTAGGAAAACTTTCCAAAAGTGGGATGATCCGGCCATGTCCCTTTGTGGTAGTGGGGTGAGACCTGGTCACCCGAGGTCCTGCAAAGAGAACTGGCATGTGTGCCATGGCTGGGAGCTACAGTACTCCTCAGCTAGGTGCCCAGATGTGGGATTTGAGTTCCTCTCCTTGGAATACAGGGTGGTGAAAAATCTACAGATACTACGTGCTTCTTTGGATCAGCACTCTGTTCCTCATATCACCTTTTACAAAATAGAGATGGTAATAATTCTTCTGACTTGCTATTTCTTTTTTTCACACAGAAAGCAGCAGAGACTGTCTCTAAGGCTGTGTTTTGACTGCGCCCAGCACAGACATTGTTAGGATTTTTGCATGCTACTTGAATAAAAAATCACAATAATAGTACATGTTGTTAGTGACACAAAACTATCTGTATGCTTAATAAACAGTGATTCAAAACCTAATTCCAGCTTTGAAACACATTGGTGTAGCTGTACCTTGCACAATTTCCAAGCAACAGCACTTTTCTGACATTGGTAAGAAGGAGAGGAGGATGCTTGCCAAAGTCAGATGGCAAAGTGGGATGAACCTTGCTGAAAGGCCAGGCAGACTCCCTGCTGGTCCCTTTCAGTTACAGTCAAGGAAAATCTGCTGAGCTAGGTAAATCCCTAGCGACAAAGACATTTGTTCTTCCCCAAGAACCTGTTCATACATGTGACAAGGCACTAGGAAGCAGACAGTAATATTATTCTACCACATGGGAGACAGTGCGACATGTGTCCAGCCTGCTTGCCACTAATTTGCAGCTTGAGTACATATAGAAATATGGCGGTGTGTATTTGGTCTTCTTCCAGGATCCTCTAGAGACTAACAAAATTAGATCTCCATTGCACTAAACCCACCAACTTCAATCAATATATTGTGATACTGTTGATCCACAGCAGTTTATATCCAAACTAAATCCCACCACTAACCTGGACAGAAGTTTAGCATATTTTAGTATAGTTTAGCATAGTTTTTATAGTATTTTAGCATAGTTTAGTAAGTGCTTTGCATGATGTCTGCACAGAGCCAAAAATGGGTTTCTCATTTATTAGGAGGGAAGCTTATGAAATGTTCCATTTCTTATTAGTATTGCCTTTTTTTGTGTGATTTTCAATGACAGTATTAGGCTCCCTGTTATGCTGTTGATCAGTGTGTAACAAGCCCTTTAAGAGATTAGAGCATTCATTTAGTCTCACTAGCTGCAAGTGTGAGTGAGAGCTAGCAGCCTGATAAAGAGGAGACACAGAGATTTCTCACAGTTCCTTACGTTATTTTCCCTGTAATTAAAATAAAGAGCCCATCCTAGTTAATAAGTTTGAGTCAAAGTTCCCTGTAGCCCTGATGAAAGAACATTACCACTAATTAGCTATGCATGTGAAATCCTGGAAATCGCAGCTGGAATAAGGAGCAACTCTATCTGAGTGTAGCTATATTTTGCTTTCCTGCAATGTAAATGCATTTTTTACAAATACGTTCCTGTATAATGCAAGTTTTACTTGCAAGGGCTTACTTTTGATGTAATCAAACTCACATTCAAAGCAGATTCAAAAGACTCCCAGTATGCAAGCTGAGAAAACGCAAGCAAGATTAAAGCAGATAGTATATACAACATCTGAAATGATTTGAGGAAATGAAATGAGTTGTGCTATGAAAACTAGAACTAAGCAAGCTTCATCTTCTACAGATTTGTATGCATTGCCCCATAACCTTTCCCTCAGGCAGTTTCCTTGCAATAAGCCCAGTTCCCTGCAACCCAGTCCTCCTCTGCCTTGTCCTACACCCCACGAAGGACAGCAGGTGTTGCAACCCAGACAGCCGCTGCCAAAAGCAATACACAGCAATGAAGCTCTGCCTGCTATCTCCTCCATGGGGTACTCATTTGAGTCTCTCTCTTCCACCCAGTTTTCAAAAAATCTGCTCGCATTTCAGACATCTCCTGTACTGAACTTGCTTGAGATCTGTGAACAGTTACTGGGATGGAGAGAGGGAAAAATGCCAGCAAAAGGTAGGCATATGGTCAATGAGACTGGAAATGTGTTCTTCCATTACAAAGTCTGGCTAAAACTGGGCAAAAGTTATCTATGGGCCAGCACAAGCACTTCCTGAGGCACTCCCCGAAGTAAGGCAGAGGTTCTCAAACCACATGGAGTACAAAATGAGTATTGCTGCTCAGTCCATCATTTTATCCCTCACTGTAAGCTGACACCTCTTGTTTTCTTTTCCCTGACCTGCCTCCTGGAAAGTTGGGATGTTGATTACAGGATTGTTCAAGAACTTTGGATGTAACATAGCTTTTGAGGTTAGTGAGAAAGGAGGCAGGGCTATTTCCATATCTTTAACAGCTACAATAGTCTAACAATTTGCTGTTAATAATAGACCTTCATTTTTAGGCTTAGTTACCTTACCAGAGTATTTTGGATATGTATTTGCACGTCTTCTATACTGCTTTCAGCTGTTGCAGTATTAAGTTAAAGATGGGCCAGAAGTATTGCATTCCTGAGAAACAGCCCCTGTGATATTTTGCAGTCAGGGTATCTGTGTTGCCAGGCATGCTCCATAGTGAAGTGATAGGCATATAACAAGCTGGTTGTCTGGCTGCTACATACCACAGATTAGTTGTCATGCCTTGGTCAAAACAACAAAGCGTGAAATACTTTTCCCTTTACTGAGAAATACAGCACATCATAATAAAAGACTGGGTCCTCTCTTTTTACAGAAGCAACTTCCGTTATGTATTTTTCTTAGAAAATTGTCTAAACAATCAGATAAAATTAATATCTGCAGTATCTTGCGTTCATAATTTGCCTTGAAGTACACGAATTAAGAATTTCATTCCTGTGTCTTAGATTAAATTACTAATTATTACTTAAGATTAAATTACTAATTATTATTACTATTTATTAAATGACACTCCTGCGTCGTTAGATTAAAATGACCGCAGATGAATGCGAACCATGCATTTTTATAGACTCCATGTTCAAGAAAGTTTCATCAATGTCACCACATGCTATCGTTTGCATCTTTTTCAGTTGAAATAGGGCTAAAATCTCAAGTAACTAGGCAACCTCCCCTCATATTATGGGGGTTTGTGCTATTGCAGTACACATATAGAACATGCTGGGCTTGATGCTAGTAGGAGTACAACTGTAACAGAAAGACAGCTAACACCTTTTCAGACTTCTTGAATGTGGCATTTCCTAATCCACCCTCGGAAACACTTGGTACTCTTCACATCTTTTGCCCAGATTTTTAGAAATGTTAATTAGGTGATTAGGTACATCACCAACTAAAGAGACTTGTTATATTAGTTAAAAAAAAAAAATAAAAAAAAATTCTCATGCAAACATAGGCACTTTGCCTCTCTTGGTACATCACACATGAATTGTAAGGTCAGAACAAAACCCTGCCTAATCTGAATCTGCAACAAGGAAAAAGTTAAACAATTTTTTCACAAGCAAACAAGCAAACAAACAAAGAAAAAAAATAATTCAGAGGACAATTTACAGTTCACTGAATCAGTTCTCTGTGTAACTTATGAGCCAGTTTGTATACTAAGTCTGGCATAATAGGCTTAAAAAAAATTGGATTGGTCATAATTGTGGCACATTTTTTATGTCTATTCTCCTGTTCATTTACAATGCCAATGTACCACAAATCATTTTGCTATACCATTTGAGCGTGGCAATAGGATAGTGGTAGGTTTGCTTTGGGCATCTTACAGTAATTGTCACTTCTTATCAGCCGACTGTCACCGAGGAGTGCCTTGTAAAAACTTGCCTTGTCTGTCATTTGTTGAAAGCCATTTCAAGTACCTGTCACAGTGGTAATTTCAGTGTTGCAGCAGCTGTGGTGGTGTGAGGACATCGATGAAGGCAGGTCTGTGGGAAGGGAGAGAAGTCCTTTTAACTGGACAACTAGTACAGCTGAAGAAAACAGACTGAGCTTGCAAAGGCCCGTATACTTCTCTTCAGATCAAAAACATTAGGAGCAAAATTACAATCTAAATACAGGTCAAATAAAAGAAAGATAATAACTAGGGAGCAGCAAAGATGAAGATTCTCACTGGTCTTACCCTCACACTTGAGAGAGGTAAAAAGGAGTAGCCTGAATAGTGGGAATATCTTCCTGACTCCAGTTCCTGCTAGGTTTCATTCACACCTGCTTTCATCCATACTTTTTCCCTAGGACCAGGTCTTTGGACTCAGCAGGCATCCACTGTCCCACCTAAAGCTGAATTCATACCTGAGCGCATCATTGGCTGCATCTCCCCACCTTCCAACAGGAGAGCATCTTCATATTAATATTGGATTTCCGCTTAGTTTTATGCATCTTTTTCTTGAGCTTTGTTGCTAACTTGCAAGGAACTTTTGTTACATAGAGAACAGGGAGTCTGGACCACCACTCAAAAATCACATGGGATGCTTAAATGGGAAATGTGCATTTTAAAGTTACTGCATGAGTGGAGATTTTGGCAGTTGATTTGAAAAGAGAACAGAAATATTATTATATATGAAGCAGCAAAGAAGGGAGTCAGTGTGAAAGAAGGCTGGTGGTAGAAATTTTAGATTATATGAAAGAAGAAACAGACTTTTTAACAGTTCTTTTAACAGTTCCCTTTCATTCTGCTCCTCAGTGGTCTCAGTTGCCTTATCTTTTATGTTTATGTTGCAAATCTGCAGTTTCAATAGTCTGGTCTTTTGTGATCCATAGACTCATAAAATACTGAAGGCTCTTCAGACACTGGTAAAGAACTGTGAACTAGGGAAGCTCAGGAGCTTACCCGTTTGTCATGGTACGGGATGTTCTGGGCCAGAGCTGTAACAGTCATTGTGCCTCACAGAACAGGCTTTTGCAAGAGTGACAATGAGTGTGGAAATGTTTTCAGAACAAAACACAAAACAAACGAAACCTCTTCTCTGAGAAGTATCTGGGGGTTCTGGTGGATAGTAACCTATCCATGAGCCCATCAGTGTGTCCTTGTCACCAAGAGGGCCAATGGAATCCTGGGCTGTCCAGGGAAGAGTGTGGCCAGTAGGTGGAGGGATGTCCCCCTCTACCTGCACTGGTGAAGCCACAACTGGAATACTGTATCCAGTTCTGGGCTCCCCAGTTCTAGAGAGACAGGAAACTACTGGAGAGAGTCCAGCATAGGGCAACAAAGATGGTTAAGGGATTGGAGCACCTCCCTGTTGAGGAAAGGCTGCAAGAGCTTTAGCCCAGAGAAGAGAAGGCTGAGGCACTTATTAGTTCTTATAAGTATCTAAATGGTGGGTTGAAGGAGGATGGAGCTGGACTCTTCAGTGGTTTCCAGTGACAGGACGAGGGGCAACGGGCACAAGCTGGAACACAGAAAGTTCCATTCAAATAGAAGAAACAATCTCTTTTTGGTGACGGTGACAGAGCCCTGGAACAGGCTGCCCAGGGAGGGTGTGGAGTCCCCTTCTCAGAGATCTTCAAGACCTGTCTGCATGCAGTCCTGAGTAATGTACTGTAGGCAATCCTGCTTTAGCAGGGGCATTGGACTAAATGATCACTAGAGGTCCCTTACAACTCTGACAATTCTGTGATGCCATGACAAAGCAGGCACAAGACAAACTTATGAAGAAGTCTTGCCTGCACAGTGCATAAGAGACTATTGGGAACATATCTCTCTGTTTCATGATGAAGTTCAGTCACTTTTTGAGTGGTCCTGACCTACTCCATCACCTCAGTTGTCTATTCCAGTTCATGTGCTGCTTGGAACCTCCACAAGCGATTCAATTCTCCTGGTTCTTGTTTTTTCATTTTTGTGTCTTCTTCAGAAATACATAAAGAGTAAGAGAGTGCAGAAACCCCCCAAATCTTGCCTTCAGAGTTGTTTTACTCAAGGATGAGAGCTGCCTGGCCCAAGGACAAGGGTGTTTGTTCAAGGCTATCAGATTCACCACTTCATAGAAATGAAAGTGGACAGTGCTGGAGTATGCTTCAGCAAAATAAAATAAAATAAAATCCCAGTGAAAGGATATCTTTACCCTCAGCACACATCCACCATCTCCTTTGTTTCTGTGATAATGGAAAGCACATAACAAACAAGCACAACTGCCTCTTCAAATTCTCATGTCGTGATGATATAAAATCCTTCCTGAGTTGTGTGATGAAACTGGAAGATGCTATTGCCATAGGTAAAAGAAAAAGAGGCATGAGTTCCAGTTAATGTGCAAATAAGCCTATGAAATATGTAGCTCCCAAATGAAATGTCTTGGATTAAAAGAGAATTGCTAAAGAACTGATGACAGTTTAGTTGCTAAAGGAAAGAAAAATCTGACATTTTATAAATGATATTCAAGCCTGTCTCCAGCTCATAAATCTAATACTTGCACTATAAGATCATAGCAAAAACTTTTGAACAGTACTCATGTTAGTGCAAATCTTGAAATGGCAGCCATACCTGGCCAGTGAGTCCTTTGAATAGTTACAGCTTTCTACATTTTCAAAGGATTTGAGGAATCTGTGGTAGTGCTTTGGGAAGAACTTCTGAGAGCTTCAGCAAGTGCAAAGGACTTAACATTTTCCCCAGTGCGAGAGGTATTGGCAGTACAATTAGAAAGAGATTGTTCACAGCTCATGGTTTTCACTTCACTAAGAACATCAGAGAGAAAGAAGGTGCTACCCTATATTAAGTAGCAAGAGTTTGAAAGTACTGGATTTGAGGAGCATCACTTGATGATGTGAAATATCACAACAGGCCCAGATATAATTTTAAAGTGATCATCCACTGGAATGAAACGAGATCAATTTGACATGCACCAGCTGCATAGTAAAATTGACTGTTACTAGGGTAGTACGCTTTAACAAAGTTAACCATCAAGAGATCCCCATACATTACAGACAGTAATATGTCTTGGTTTTATGATTTCACCTGTAACTTAGTATTACAAGAGCCATGTGTTTTGAATGAATGCTAAGGCAGAGAAAAGTGAATGCCTTCTTTTTGAGGAAAAACTATTTTATCATTAAATGTAATGTGTTAATTGAATTACATTGTTTTCTCCTCTTAAAAATAAGTGCAACACCTCTTAAAAATAGCTGTAACTAAAATTAACTGTGAAATTACAGCAACCTACATTAAAGTTTAAATATACTGTGGCTTAAGAACATATTCAACATTAAGATTCAGGCAGTACATACATAATTGCTACAAATATTTTAAAGAAAATAAAAGAAACAACCAAACCAACAAACAAGCTAAGAAGAAGCTGCTGGAGTTCGAACCAGTTTGCTGAAGTGATAATCTGACTTTGGACAGATTCAGCCTTCTCGGAAAGTGCAGAAAGACTTTGTTTTCTTTATTCAGAGTGGGTCATGTCAATAAGGTATTCTTTCAAGGCTGAGAAACTGCAAGTTAAAAGGAAACTATGCTTTCCCCAAAACAAGGTGTGGGAGTCAGGAATCTATTAATTCTGCCATCTGAAAGAACATAGGCCTTATGCCAGCAAATGTCCAGATCAAAAAAGTATTTATGGTTTCTAGGAAGAAGCCAGAAACCTGAGGAGGAGTTAGAAGGTTAAATTTTTAATTAATTGAACTCTATAATGTTTCCTGTGTTTACAAGATTGTTTTGCTTTAAATGCAGAAACAAAATAATGTCCAAAAGAAAACCTCAGTGTGCAAAGAAATGTTGAATGGCTCAGATGACAGTGTATGACAAAGCCCGTCCAGAGAGTCTTCAGACCCCTCTTGAGAAAATCGAAGGGCCACAGTTCTGAAATCCTGGATGGGACATAAGCATGCTTGCATTTTATAAAGAACCATTTCTAAAAAAACCCAGGCTTAAGTATATTAAAGTAGCATGTAGAAGGGCAGGCATACTAGAGGAAAAACAAAGAGGAGGTGAAGGGCCAGCATCCCTACTCCTCAGGTATAGCCATCTGAGACGATACAGGAAGATATGTCTCCATGGCTGTGCAGGGACCTGCTTAAATGCTTGGTAAACATTAAAGACACAACCTTCCTTCTTAATAATACAGATAAGGGCGTTTCTCTTTGCCATCTCCCTAAACCTCATTCCATCTCACACTCTAGTTGTGCGACAGTGTACTGTAATTTCGATGCAGTACAGTCTGACACATAAGTGTAAGCAGAGCAGGGAGGACCTACAAGACACACTATGATTCCAAATTTTTTGACAGATTCAAGAAGCAGATCAGTGGTGACCAAGGTCACTGTCCATCCATTTCTCTTAGCCATGGACTTCAACCTCAGATATCTCTCATACAACGTCAGTTTGACTTGCCCTATATATTTTACATCAGACTAGTTCATTCCATGACCCAGGCCATGAGTCTAGCTATATTAAACCCACCATCTTAATTAATTAATTACCTCAGCCATCAGAAGCAGAAAGATATGAAGAGTAGAATGAAGTTAGATGGTGCTCATTTGGCAATAGTTACAATATTGCATATCTAAAAATTCAACTAACAGGATGACGAATGCAGGGAAGTGGTTTATGAATATTCTGTATTTTACAACTTCAAAAATATGTATAGTGTAATACTGCATCTAGTATATAAATAAACATTACCATAATGTATGAAAAATTCTCAAACCTCCAGTGTCAACATGCCATAGGAAAGGAAAGCTGAGAGCAAATACGAGTATGGCTTGCATCAGGAAAGTTTCAGTCTCATTTTATTTCCTTTATTGGAATTAACAGAAGATCTAATCAAACAGATTTTAAGAGTGAAATAGATCACAAACGCGCTGTTTCTGTTCCTTGTTAAGCGGAATGCATTTTCATTGCTACATTCAGATGACAAGCAGCTTTGATTTTCCCCTGATAAGCAAATGGCCATCTCTTGGAAAGAACACATTTTGAAAGATGAATAGCTCATGTGCACATCTTATCTACTTTGAATTGCTTCAGTGTGGTTTCTTAAAAGCAGATTTAAAGCTCGGAAAATGTTAAGATGACCTAGTTGTACAAGCCAGAAGTAATTAATTTTGATCATCAGTCTCAGCAAAGTAAGAGATGTTAGATGAAATATTTTGAGCCTCTTCAGTTTATTTTGAAAAAATGAACTGAGTCATCCTGATAGAAGCAAAGCATTTCAACACTGATGAAACAGTTGATTGAATATCTCTGTGTTTTGAGTGTGGGTGGAGCTATTCTCAATCTGTATCTAACTTTAATGTATTAAGATGATCTTTCATTCATATCCATCAACAAAAAAGAATGTAGCTGTCAATCAGAAGTCCCCAGCAGAACAGGGAGAAAAATGATCGAAACCAGATTTATTTCCCTTAAAACTAAACACGGAACAATGGCAACCCGCACAGAATGACTCCAAAGGATGAGGCATACAACAAAAATCCAAATTTTGTTCCAAATAAACAGCACTTTACGCCATGTGAACTCTAAATTATATTAAGCAGTGACTTAATACAAATAAAGCTGATCAGTGGAGAGTTATGTAAACTTCCTACTACAATTAGCGATCATATTTTTCCATTGTAACTGTTCGTAGGAATATCCATTCTTACCACACTGGCGGGAGGCCATCTACCAAAAGTTATACAAATGCACTCATGACATGGAAATCCTAAATTATTACTTCTCAATAATGCATATTCCCACTGAACTTGATGGCACCAGGACTTTGGCTCCACAGTAATGAGTCCATATACATAACATTCACTATTAGCCTTAATTTTCAGCCTAGAAAAGCCTGATTCCTGCATTCTTCCTATCAGTAGCACAGGCTTAGCACATCAGGGAAGTTTAGACTTTGTAAACCTTCTATAATTTGAATTTTTGATACAGGTGCATGAGAAAAGACTAGATATTGACTAGAAAAAACAAGAACCTATTCTTTCTGGACCATTTTTCTTGCAAATATTCCATCTCTTTTCTGTTTTGTCTAGTTTTAGAAAGACACTTTACACTCTTTCCTTTTGTTCACTTTGCATGAGCAGACACAGACCTCTGGGTCCTGTGGTCCTCTGACTAACCTGCTTCTTCAAGGATATTCAGGCTCTACCAGATCAAAATTTTGAACCGTATTTAAGCCCAGGAAATTGTTTCCTGTGGCAATGATGCATTTGAAACAGACTTTAAAAAGTACATACTTGCCCATCACCAACAGGCTCTCCGTAGTGTTGGCAACCACTGCTGCCAGATTATTTGCTACCCTGCATTTCACTTTCCTTTTCTATGTCTGCCACCAAGATAATGTTCCTTTGTTTCCAGTCTTCCCTCTCTTGCATTTCTGTCTTTAAGCCTGTCCCAGTGTTGCCGTCTTTTCATTTCCCACAACACTGAATACCTTATTTAATTTCTTCAGTGCCTTTTTTTCCCCTCTTTTCTATACGTTTGAAGCATCCTCTCCACCTGTACCCCTCTCTGTCTCTTCATGTCCTATTTCCCTCCATGGTTAGGAGAATGTTTTATCTGTTACAAAGCACCAACAGCACTCAAGCTGCCATATAAATTACACAACATGCCAATGAAAATAAAGAAAAGAAAATACTGCAGCCCAAATACTCACTGCTCAGCTGCCAGAGCTTTCCTTGTTCTTTTAGAGCTGCTTCATACGCTCTCTCATTTATACCCACTTGATTGACCTGCTGGCACTGCCAAAATGGTGTAATGTGGTTTAGACATAAATCTGAGTCAGATTGTAATTCTGCAGTGCTGTGCTCTCTCTGAACAGAGTCCTATTCAATGGACTTGTGGGTATTCGGGATCTGTGAAAGGGTTATGCACAGAAACAGTGGTGCTGCACCAGGCCCTCGGTATTGCAGCTTGCAGATGCACGGACAGGATGGCTGTACCTGGTTTGGGCCAGAAGCTGCTCCCCTGCACAGTGTCATATGCTCTCCTCCTTGTCTCAATGATGGCAAAATTATATTTCAGTCACTGCACAGCAGCATATGGTAGTAAAAAGCAACAGCTCCTCAAACATTTGGATCTTTTTCTTTTATAATTTCCAACTCAGTCCCTAGATACATGTCCCTATCGCTGCCTCCCCATCTTGACTCTGATCATTTTCTCAGATGAAAAGACTCATGCCTCTGTCCTCCCAGTGTCTGGCAGCAGCACCTTCCTACATGGTAGCAATACAACACTCTCGTAGGATAAGACAGATGGATAAAACTAGTAGACCCTCAAAACATGACCAACAGAATCCCAACCAAACAGTACATGGCTCTGACTGGTAAAAACATGCTTGCAATTTACACTGATATGTATTCCAAAAACTCTCAAAAGCACACATTCCATACAAAAATAGTATTCACTTTTACTATGCAAAAATGGTACACCCTACTTCCTATTTTGATGCTATTGAAAGCATCATCACAGTTGAAAAACTCATCGCACAGGGTACAGATAGTGGGAAAGATATCTTTGCCATGGGATTGTTTCTGAGGCTGGCTTTGTAACCTTCGGAAAAGGATTAGACATTTTAATGTAAAATGAAGGTCTCCACAGCAGAGGTATCTAATGCTCTAGATCAACAGTCCCAGGGCATCCGAGAATGGAAGCTTTCTCTGAGCCTTGTGCTTGGCTCCTGATTTGGTATGCAATGCCATGCCTTATCCTTTCCCAATTCAAGTTCCTCTACCAGACCTGTTTCCTTTCTGTGCAGCTGCTTATTTTTTACCTGACTCTGAGACTGATTTACTTGGTTCCACAATAAAACAAACCCACTGTATCTTAAAGTGCATATTTCATCATACCACAAAGGAAGAATTGCCATGGTCTCACCATAAAGTGAAAACTTCTTATTTTATAAGCAATACTTCAAAATTTTTAATTTTTTTTTTTCATTTTCTGTTGCCCACAACTATCTTGTTATTTCTCTCAATGACCCTTCAAAGCATGCAGATTTACAGGATTGATGTTATGTATTTTTATCTCAAGAGACATCTAGAAAGCTCTTGTGTCTCCATGTTTACTAATAACTAAAGGTCATGTAGCCCACCTGCCTGCAAATGAATCTCTTTCATACCTACTGTTGTTTTGTCCATTTCAGAACACATTTTGTATCCTAAAATTGCCAGAAATAAGTGTCACCAGGACAAAAGCTTTTACCTTGTGCTCAGGGAACCTATCTGTCTGTGCGGTAAAGCCTGCTGTCAATATTTTAGTATAATTTTATGCTACTTTGTTGTTCTATCTTATTCGCACCATTATTTCTAGATCTCTATAAATTAATGCTAAATAGTTCTCATGGCAGCTGCGTAACTCTGGAGCACATCACATATCAGCCATCTTGCAAAGTTGTAGTTACTGAGATTCCCCCTGCAGAAGTTACTTTTTCTCCTCTAGGTCAGATGCTGCCTTTGCAGCTCCACCAGAACTGGCTGGATGTGGGCTCTTGCTTGAACTCTCAGCTGCTAGTTATCACCGCTCAGCTGCAGCAGTCAGCCTAAGCACTTCTTTCCTGTTTCACTCCAAAGCCAAAGAGATTACTTTACCCATAACAGGGAGGTGATGTGAATTAACCTGACTGCCTTGCCCAAGAATGGATTAGGCTCACTCACAAGACCAGCTGTAGAGAGAAGGCAGTGCATGAAGATGGTCTCTCCCCTTCTGCTCTCTGGCTCTTAGCTGTTAGCTGCTGCATCTTAGCTTGAGTCTCCATGTGATTTGCATAGACCCCATCTGCTGTCTAGACAGCACCCAGGAACTCACAGTTGCCCAGTAGAGTGGTCTCTCTCCTAGCCCTCGGCTCCAAGAAAGTCTCAGCAGTTGGAAAGCATGAGTGTCAGAGGAACGTCAAAGCCAAGCACAGTTGATCAGTTAGAAGTCCAGGTTGTATGCAAGCTATGCTTAACTAACTAGGTGATTAAACTTAAGAGGAATACTGTCACCTATTCACACTGAGCTCTTTAAGATCTTTCCTTGTAAAAGCTCCACCAAATGTGATTTCACAACACACATAGAAATGCTGAATATCAGTATTAATCAAAGAGTGAACTAAGAATTCCAGAGGGTTCATGGCAGCTTCCCTGTAGTACATTAGTAAAATTTCAGAATAAATATCAGCTCAACACAAAGTTATGTGTAAATATAGCAGTGCTGTGGAGGTGCCACCAATTTTATCCATCTCAGTCAAGGGAGACACTGATAACTAGGGGCATGTCTACATTGCATGGTAGAACACCAATGGAGAAAAGTTCAAACTACCATCAGACATGATAACTGCAAAGAGAGAGCTACACAAGTCATTTCAACACGTTTGGCCCTGCACAAAGAACACACCAGTTTCCAGGACTGCTTTTTGTAATAGAATTGATGTCTTTTCTCAGCACTGGACTGCTTGCACAGCTTCCATTGCACCGGGTAGACATGCCCCAAACACCTTTTTTAGGAACTGCTGGTAAGTGTGGACAATTCAGTGAAGACTGATGTGCTCCCTGAACTCAGGATTATACTCCTATAGCATGTGCATTATCACAAATTACACCAAATTCCATGAGACTGTTGATGTGCTATAGCAGCCACCACTGTCACAGCCCTGTCCCCTGTGATGCCAATAGCACTCCCCCAGTGATAGCAGGCTTTGGCTTAATGCTATTCCTGCTGGGTGGCACAAATTCTGTTCACTCTAATGGATTGAGAGTTAGAGTTGTACTGAGCACTAGCCCAAATTTACGAGCTCCGAATTTCCACCTGCTGCTGCTGAAATTGAGGTCTTTGCTGGAGTCAGAAGCAGAACATCTACTGCTCTTGCCAAGGTTTGTTTGCCATGTGTTCCCAGGGGAGCTAGAGAAAGGGTCAATCACATAGTTATTTAAGAGCTATGCTGTCTTGCAAAGAGGTTAGTTATCCCTCTGAATTATCCCATGTTCAGCTGGATCCTGAAAGCTACTCAGTACCTCACTGATGCTAGCTTTATTGTATTCATCCTAGTATTCACCCTAGTGGGAATGCAGCAAGTTACATGGTGATATTGTCAGCCATCTAGACATGAATAATGCAGGGATTTTAGTTGCAATCACCACATCTTAACTTCCTCAGCAAAGACATTTCATAAAAAGTGTTAAAAAAACACAAGATGGTTAATTCCCTCATTGTTATACAGACTTCAATTTTTACCCTGGCTCATCCCTCACAGAACAATTAATCTAGAAAGGATAAATCTCTGAATTTGCATCTGTGCTTGAGAAAATGTAGGGACTGCTCCATAAGTTTGTTGCTATAGGACACTTACATCCCTGTTGCTGTTCAAATAGAGCAGCCTGGAAATATCAAGCATTAAGGAAAGGATTGTTTCTCTTCAAGGAAAAATCCTTGCCTGATTGCTCATAAGTACCATCTGTCCTTTCCCCCACCCTGATGCCACAGTGCTGTGTCAAATAGAGCCATGCTCAGCTGCCTCTTCACAGCAAGAACATCAATATCATTAAAAGGTCTGCAATGGCCTTTTAAGCTCAACACCAGACTGACAAACTACAACCTGGATTAAAAACATGCACAGACTTCACCGTATGTCAACAGGTGGAAGATTTTACTGCTTCCAGACCTTCCTCATGATGGAGAGTAATTATTACAATTACACGGAAGAGATACAGCAGCACAGAGAGACACTACATCTGTGATTCATTCACAGCAGCAGAGTCAGCAGAGGCACAGCCTGGATAAAGGGATTAGCAAGGGAAGACAGATACATGCCTTGGGAGTGCACACATGTGTGTGTGCTCATTAGGTGTCAAAATAGATAATTAAGGATTACATTGTATTAAGAAGATCAAGTAGGACTTAGGACACATTCATGTCAGCTGCATTGGTAAATTGATCACAGCACCTACAAAGTACTTTCCTCTCTTTCCCCCCTCCTCTCCATTTTTTCCTGTTGTTTAGTTAATTGAAAAGCTTCAATGCCAAAAATAGAAGCTTAGACAGAAAGAATTTTTCTCGGTACATTTCTAAATTTCATAAAAGTATTCAAGATTATTACAGTGTATTAATACAGGAACACATAAGGCAGTGCTACACATTTCCCTCTTCCATTTCCTAAAAGCCAGCATGATAAATATTTCCTTCCTTTCCTTCTTCTGTCTTCAACAGTCTTTTTATCTATTAATAATTTTATGCTCACATGGGGAAGGAATTAATGTGACTGAAGGGTAGGTATCCCTTACGGCAACTGCAGACTGGAATCACTAACCATGCAAAGCAAATTCCCGAGAGAGGGACAGGAATATGCATGAAGGCACCCACTTTTCTGATACATGCACCAAACGGCAGCTACAACAGGGCACTCAAAAATCTTTGTTCTCTGTTTCATTTTTGCTATTTGAGTACAATCGTGCATTGCACAGTGCAGTGGAATTACAGTTCCTCCTTTGAACCTTTGTTATGTTCTTCTCTTGCAATTAGAAGCCAGGCAATAAAACCAAGGCTGTCTCTATATGCATATTGATATCATACAACAAAATGACTGCTGTCTTCTGGCCAAACCTAGTACTTCTAAATAGTTTGCATCTCCCTAACTCCAGTGTATTTTCTATTCATTACATATCCTACTGCTGTGTTCAGCTATAGTTCAGTGCTCATGTAATAGAAGCAGCAATGGTCAGAGGTAGTGCCTTCATGGAGAAAGAATAGGGATTGTGAAGAAAATCAAATGTGATCGGCATCCAGTAATGCTCTGCACTGAATATCAGAGCACAATTCTTCATGCTTTCTCCTACCAGTTTTAAAAATGCATGACGGTGTTATTTGGTACACATAGTGTATGTTCTCAGCTAAACACCCATAAAGCTTTAACATCACGCATTTCTCTGTCTTTGACTGAGCAGTGTGCAGTGTCCATACCAGTTTGGAGTGTATGGCTGCCGGTGCCTCTAGCACAAAGCAATCTCATTAACTTTTCATGCCCATCAAGAGCTGCTCTACACCCACGTATCTTCTCTAAGGTCAACAAATCCAGCAGTCCTGATTCTAATCAAAAACATAACGAAAAGGGACAAGCTTGTTCCTCCTGAAGCAAGAGGTGAGCAAATGCAGCCTCTCAAGAGGATCTACATGTAGATTGCTTTTCCTCTGTGGAAGCACCTTATGCCTCACATGATATAATCCACTGAGTGGAATCTGTGAGATTAATTCAGCATTTGTGCTCTCTTTCATTTGCACAGGTGAAAACTGAGGATGATCCACCAGAGAAATGTAGTTAAAACAGGGTAATTAAGAGAAGAACGGTGCCCTAGGCCTCTCCACACTGACATGTGTCCCCAGAGGGAGAAACTGCTGGCCTGAATTGTTGCGACTGAAACTGAATGCAAACCTGCCCAGTGGCAGGGAGGGCTTACTGCCTGCCAGGGACATGGGCTCCACACTGGCAGCCAGCAGCATGCGGGGACTGGTGGCACTGCACCCACAACGCCATGGTTCTCATCCACATGTGGTGGCTGAGGGGTGGAGGGTGGAGGAAGGGAAGCAGGACCTGTGCACACAGCCTTTTTAAAATGTCAATGAGTAGGTTTCAACTGAAGTGCACAAAAAAATCTAATTCCACTCCTACTCAAAAAGGATAGCATATATTATTCTTTCTCTTCATCTATTTCCCCTGAAAGCGTTTGGCACCCAATTGCATTAATGAACACTGAACTGATGATGACGCAGATCAGATCAATATGGATGTATGCAGAATTAGGTCATTCTGATGGAGAGCAGGCCCAGCCGCTCCAAAAGCACTCTGCCAGATGAGAGGCAGAGAGCCGACCCCTCGTCTCTCACTTTCACTTTTCTTATGCAATATGCATGAGGGTGAAATCCAGCATGCTTGCAGTGCATTCTGCAGTGACAGAAATCACTTCTGAATGTAAGCTTAAAACATGAGTACCTTGTAGGCTAAAGTACCAATACTTGGCTCCTATCTGCAGTTTTTGGGGCCTCTGACAGCTAAACAGGAGCTGCTTTTACAAGCAAGGAAGAGGGACGATTTGGGAAGAGATCTGCTCATATACTCTGTGAGGAGGAAGTAACAAGTCTTCAAGACTGGGAGAAGAGTGAGAGTGAAGCCAAAGGGATCTGTGACTGGACAGATTTACTGTTACATCTCATCTTGTGACCTCAGTGAGGTGGGTAACACAAAATGGAAAGTGCAAGGGAACCCCAGAGGGCCAGCTATTCACAGAATCATATAATGGTTTGGGTTGGAAGGGACCTTAAAAATCATCAAGTTCCAAGCCCCCAGCCATGGGCAGGAACACCACCCATTAGACTAGGTTGCTCAATGCCCCACCCAGTCTGGTCTTGAACAACTCCAGGGATGGGGCATCCACAACTTCTCTGGGCAACCTGTTCTAGTGCCTCATCACCTTCACAGTGAAGAATTTCTTCCTAAGATCTAATCTAAATCTCCCTTCTTTCAATCTGAAACTGTTACCCCCTCAGTNTTCTCCTCAGGACTTCAGCCATTCTCCACCCCACCTATATTTGTGCCTAGGATTGCCATGAATCCAGTGCAGGACCTTGCGCTTGGCCTGGTTGAACTTCATGAGTTTTGCATAGGCTCACCTCTCTTTGAGTGAGGCCATCCAGCCAGTTCTTTATTCACCAAGTGGTCCATCCATCAAACCTATGTCTCTCCATTTCAGAGACCAGTATGTCAGGTGGGACAGTGTCAAACACTTTACATAAGTCCAGGAAGATGACTTCTGTTGTTCTCCCCATACCTACCAGTGCTGTAGCACCATCATAGAAGGCCAAGAGATTTGTCAGGCATGACTTGCCCTTTGTCAAGCCATGATGACTGTTGAACAAAGAGATGTTGTAGAGAGAGCCGTCTTAGGGCAGAGCCATTGGGAGCAGGCTGAAGATAAGGTGCAGGCAGGGACTGAAGAGCAGGCCTGAGATAAGTCTTCTCTCTTCATAATATTTATATGATGGTATCTCAACCTCCCAGAGAGCCACCCGAGTTTTGATACTAAAGGCTTTGAGACAGTTTTTTTTTTTTCTGAGCAAGCTGGAAAAAGCATGTTCCTGGGCTTTACCTCAAAATTTACACTAAAAAATTCAGGAAGATATCTTGTGCTGAGAGTATGATATACTTCACTAATAATAAAAAAGATACAAGGTCTGAAGCCGTTACTGAGCAACATTGCAAACTTGTCAAGTATTATGGCATGTAAAGCTATTGCTATGCTGGTACAGCCACCTCCTCATACCTCACAATAGTAGTATTAAGAAGAAGCAGGTAGCTTCTTGGAGCACTACCCACTCCCACAAGAATCATTGAATCACACAATCATACAGAAATCTGGGCTGGGAGGCACCTTTAAAGGTCATGTAGTTCCACCCCCCAGCCCTGCAATGAGCAGGGACATCTTCAAATAGATCAGGTTGCTCAGAGCTCTGACCAACCTGACCTTGAATGTTTCCAGGGATGGAGCATCTACCACCTCTCTGGAAAACCTGTCCCAATGCTTCATTACCCAAATTGTAAAAAATCTTCTTCTTTATATCTAGTCTACATTTTACATCTTTTAGTTTAAAACCATTACCCTTTGTCCTATTGTAACAGACCGTAATAAAAAGTTTGCCCCCATCTTTCTTATAAGCCCCTTTTAAGAACTGAAACATTGCAATAACACCACCCCAGAGCATTCTCTCCTCCAGGCTGAACAACCCCAACTCTCCCAGCTTGTCCTCATAGAAGAGGTGTCTCATTCCTCTGATAATTTTTATGGTCCTCCTCTGGACGCTCCAATGGGTCTATGTCTGTTTTGTACTGGGGATTCCAGAGCTGGATCCAGTACTCCAGGTGGGTTTCATGAGAGAGGAGTAGAAGGGCAGAATCACCCACCTTGACCTGCTGGTCACACTTGATGCAGCCCAGTAGGTGGTTGGCTTTCTGGGTTGTGTGTTCACATTGCCAACTCATGTCCAGTTTTTCATCCACCAGAACCCCCAAGTCTTTCTCTGCAGTGCTGCCCTTCATCCCCCAGCCTGTATTGATACTGACATTTGCCCTGACCCAGGTGCAGGACCCCACACTTTACCTTGACTTTATGGGGGTTACATGGGTCCACTTCTCATAGAGCTCTTGTGCTCTATGGAAAACGTCCTTAAAGATCTTAGATACTTAGATACTAGAATGAAACACTTTACTGTAAGGGTGGTAAGACACTGGAACATGTTGCCCAAAGTAGCTGTGGAAGCCCCATCCCTGGAGTGTTCAAGGCCAGGCTGGATGGGGCTTTGAGCAACCTGGTATAGTGGGAGGTGTCCCTGCCCATTGCAGGGGGGTTGGGACTCAATGATCTTTAAGATCTATTCCAACTCTAACCATTCTATGATTCTGTGATTCTATTTGCCATCTATATTCTGCTTCCTTTTACCTGAGGGCAGTTTCTCAGGGAGTCCTATTGACTAACTCCTTGAAGAGCTGGAATTTTGCTTCCCTAAAATTCAGCGTCCTGACTTGACTCTTGACCCATATCCCCCAGGAGTGCAAACTCCACAAGTATATGATCACTGCAGCCCAGGCTGCCTCCAATCTTGATGCCCCTAGCAGTGGTGACCAACAGGTCCAGTATTCCCCTCTGGTAGGGCTGTCTATTACCTGGATTAAGAGGTTATTCTTAATGTATTCCAGAAGTCTCCCAGATTTTCTACATCTCGCCATGGTAATTTTCCAGCAGATGTTTGGGTCGTTGAAGTCTCCATTGTGATGAGGACCTGTGAGGATGATGTCTCATGTAGCCAGAGTAAGACTTTATCAGTGGGCTTCCCTTGATCAGGCAGCCTGTAGGAAACACCAGCCACAAGGTTCCCTTTGTTGCCTCGGTCTCTTGTTCCTATCTATACACTTTCAACCTGTTCATGGCTATTCTTCAGAGACAGCTCTTCACACTCTATCCATTTCTTGATGTAGAGAGTAATGCCTCCACCCCTGCTTCTTCACTTACCCCTTCTGAACAACCTGTAGCCACTGATAGCTGCACTCCACTCACGGCATTGGTCCTACCAAGTTTTAGTAAAGCTAACTAAGTTGTACCTTTCTAGCAGCACAATGGCTTAATACTCCTCCTGTTTGTTGCCCATACTGTGTCTGTCGGTGTAGAGGCACTTCAGCAGGTCTGTTGGCCACGTCACCTTTATAGAGGAACATCCCTTCAGTCCTTTCAGGTACTTCACTGATGTTTTTCTGTTGGCTCTTATTACCTCAGGAGCTTCTGACTCATCTCCATAAGTCTTCAAGTGTGCTGCAGTGTAGCCAGCACATATCAGAGCAACAGGTGGAAGGCCTTCATTAGAACCCCATCCCTCTAACCTTGGCATGTCATCCCACAGCTTGTCACAAGCAAGTCTGATTTTATCTCCCTCCCTCTGAAAGCCTAGTATAAAGCTCTGAATGAACCCTACAATCTCATGAGCGAAGACCCTCTTCCCCCTTTGAGAAAGATGAATCCCATCTGACACCAGCGAGTCTGGTGCCATGTAGACCATTATTGAGAACCCACAAATTGTGATGGTAGCACATGTATTAATAGATTGTGGTCATCTGTTATTTCCAATGTTGCTGCTCACAACTGGAAGGGGAGAAGGAAAGCTAACCTGTGCTCCAGATTCCCTTAC
>VZTM01017836.1:301104-321123 GCA_013400555.1 Jacana jacana | reverse complement strand
GTTGTTGTTTTTTTTTTCTGTAAAAATCAGAAATGTGGCAAAGTTAACATGCATAAAGGAGTGCTTGGGGTTGCATAGCTGATATATTTACAAGTTAGTAACAGGTTTCTGTTTTCCCTCCCTTAGCTTTAATTCTAACTTGTATATTGAATTTTATCGAAGTATGTACTGGTCTCAAGATGGTTTTCCTCAATGCATAGGTATTACCCAAATGAAGCTGGTCTGTAATTCAACCTGAAAATGATTTTAACAGCAATCCTGACTGTGTTCATAGCATACTATTTAAAGGTAGCTTCAGTCTTTGAAGGTAATTCACAGGTTAAGTTCAATCTTTTCTGATTTTAACAAGTAGCATACTGTTCTATATTAAAGATTGTAGCAGGCTAGTTATATAAAGCTACCGAATCTATCAAAGTCATAACCAAATCAATTAAAGCTTTGAATGTACCTAATAAGGTGTTTCCCCCCCCGCTCAGTTGTGATTTTGATAAGCAAAGGAGTGATGTTGTGCACATCTGTTGCCATGACTACTAAGGCCTGTGCAAGCTTTTTTAAGATACGCTTTATCCCCTTAGCACATAGTAATTTATCACTAAACCGAGAAGACTGATGTCTTGTAATAACTTTTGTTGCCTTAAAGGGGGATGACTTTAAATTTAGTTCTATGGTTCCTGCCAGCTCAGGGGCGTAGCAATAAATCCCTGCGTTTGCCAGCCTTACGTGTTTTTGCCAAAAAGGTTTATTCAATTTAAGAAACAGAAGCTAAAAATACAAATATAATAATTAAGTCACTTCCTGTATGCTTGTCATCAGGTCTGAAAGTCTGGTTCTCTGCCTTGTAAAAGGATACATAAAAAAATCTAACTTTAAATGTACTTATATATTTTTCATTTATGAAGACTCCTTTAAATGAAGTGTACAAGAGAGGAAAGAAAGGTCAAAGGAGCAAGGGAGGTTTTTTAAGGCTGTGGGGTTTTTTTATATGCTTTTGTAATCATCCTTTTTTTAACATATAGTATGCAGACCTTAAGAATAAAGCCTGTGTTTCTAAGTAGAAAATGTTAAATATTGTGAAGTCTGCTATATGCTGTTGTCTCATTAGAAAAAGCATCTCTATCTTGCGTTAAATGAATACTCTGAGTAACTTTTATGAAAGATAGATAGACCAGATATTAACAAGAATCCTCAGTGAAAGGTAGCTTGGTTAACAAAAGCAAACCCCACAATTCTAATTACTTTAAGTGAAGCTCAGGTTAGATAGTCCTTGAACCAATTTATGAGTACCAGGCTATGCCAAAGAGCTGTTTGCAATGACTTGAAAAATACCTGCAAGAATAAGTCTCATCTGCTACTACACTGTAATATGTCTAGAATGATGTGAATATTTGATAATGACTAGTTAGGCTAGAAGTGGGAGTTTCAAGATGAGGCACTATAAACTGTGGCAGTGTAAGAAGCAAAAACTGAGAAGGGAAAAAAATCAAGGACAGAAAACTGCTATACCACCAGCAAACAATAGGAGAGGGGAGATACTAAAGAAGTAGCTGGAACAGCTACTTCTGTGGAGTGCAATTATGATATCTGTAAGATAGAGGGGGTAAATTATTTTTCACACAGCAAACAAAGGAAGGAAGGAAAAAGGAGGTTGGTGGGAAAACTCATAGGCTAGACTGGTAAGCAATTGTAATCAGAAGAGCTTGTGAAGTAGAGGAGACAGACACTAGGCTGAATGGATTTAGAGAGAGAATTGTATCAGGAAAATTCAGAAAATATGGAAGAAGAATATGAGAAGATGGGCTCAATAGATGGACAAAATGTTCATGTGGTCTGGCCTTAATCTCATGAAGTAAGGGGAAAATTCAATGTAGGTGTTATTGCTGTAGGTAGGATGGTAGAGTGAAAGAAAAGAATATTTGTATTTGGGAAGGGATCAAGCAGTCAGAATATTAGTTAAGTTGAAATAAAGGCTTTCATGGTAAGCACTATTGAATATACACTGGGCAGTGGTATTTCTTTTTAAGCCCTTATCCGCACCTCCATGACCAATGCAAGAAGTGCAAGAAAGAAGTGAAAGGTGCAAGAAAGGAGGAAAGAAGTGTTTTATTGCTGCAAGAATACTTGAGATTTATAAATAATCCCATAACGATGTTTCAAGAAATTAAAAGGAAGTTCTGAAAATACCTGGTAGAAAGGCATACCTGAGTGATACCCTCTCAGACGCTGAGAAGAGTGTTGATGTTGGGTATCTAAGTCATATCTCCTATAGAATAGAATCACAGAATAAGTTGGGTTGGAGGGACCTTTAAAGGTTGTCTAGGCCACCCCTCTCCCCGCAATAAGCAGGAACATCTTCAACTAGATCAAGTTGATCAGAGCCCTGGGCAACCTGACCTTGAATGTTTCCAGGGATGGCACATCTGTCACCTCTCTGGGCAACCTGTGCCAGTGTTTCACCACCCTCATCATAAAAAAAATTTCTTCTTTCTATTTAGTCTAAATCTTCTGCCTTTTAGTTTGCAACCATTACACCTTGTCCTATCACAACAGTCCCTGCTAAAAACTGTGTTCCCATCTTTCTTGTAGGCCCCCTTTAAGTACTGAAAGGCTACAAAAAGGTGTCCCTGGAGCCTTCTCTTCTCCAGGCTAAACAACCCCAGCTGTCTCAGCCTGTCTTCTTAGGTGCTCCAACCCTCTGATCATTTTTGTGGCCCTCCTCTTGACTCGTGCCAAAAGGTCCATGTCTTTCCTGTGTTGAGGACTCCAGAGGTAGATGCAGTACTCCAGGTGGAGTTACTATCCCAAGAGACTGCCATAGATGTCAGGATAGGACTTGGTATAGGCCTGGTATGCTTTGAATATGGAGTTACTTTGCGTTATAGTTAGGTACTAACATCCAGAGATTTCTCTTTCTGGTCTTGACAGAAGACTATATGTACCATGCAAGACATGCAGAATTTCTTTAAGTCTGTTTTCAAAAAAGAAAAAAAATTCATTTAAAGAAAGAAAAATGCTCACAGAATGTTGACAGTTTCTAGTGAAGATTATAGGAGACTGTCAAATCTAAGCAGAACTCTGGTAGATGGTGGTTTGAGAAAACTGGTAGTGCAGTAGTGGAAACCAAAAAAGCCCCAAAACTTAAGTTTCAAAGGTGAGATAGGGAGACAAACTGATGGAATAAAATGCTTTGAATAAGGATGTTAGGTTGTTAGCAGTATTCACATGTTCTCCAAAGCGGTCCAGATGCGTGAGTATGCACATGGTGGAGTACTTTAAAGGCCACAGGTAATTTAGTGATAAATGCCAGAGATCAAGAGGGTAAGCTCAAAATAGAGCAGTGATAAAAAGGGTTGTTCATGTCTGTTGTGTCTCAGCTTTTCATGTAGGGGGAACTAGAAGTCATAAATACAGAATCAGAATACCTGCTTGGGTGTGGAGAAGCTCTTATCTGACCATACTGTGGTTTAGTAGCAGACATTTTGTAACAGTTGTTAAAAAGCTGTGCTAGAATCATGTGGAGCTACTGTTCCCTTTTAGCTCCAGATGATCCTAATGCAAACAAGGAAAGAGCAAAGCTTCATAGGAAGCTGAGAAATCTATACAAGTAGCTGTTGTTAACAGCTGGGATTTCCCCAAACTGTGCACTAGCAATGGGAGCTCTAGGACTGCGGGTGCTAAGGGGATTATGCAAGTTTCCAGGGAAACAGATTCCTGTCAGTGGAGTGCACTTAGCTTTTTATAGACCATTTAATTTTTTTTTAATGTGTCTTACAGACAGATATATTGCATAGAAAATGCACACGGACAGCTGGTACGAGACCTAGACTTTAATCCCAATAAACAGTACTACCTGGCTAGCTGTGGAGATGACTGCAAGGTGAAATTCTGGGACACAAGAAATGTCACTGAACCAGTGAAGACACTGGAGGAGCATTCCCACTGGTAGAACAAATTATCTGCATGCTGGTTTGTGGGTGGATGGCTTATGTAATTTATTCAGCTAATTATTTTACTGTTTAGGAACAATGCAAACTAACTATGTTTGTGCTGTTGTGAATTACCATTTTTCTGCACAGAAGAAAGGTTTCAATGTGTGAATGAAGAGTTTAGACCACGGTAGTCTAATTGGCAAGAAACTGTTGTTAACATTGTTGGGAGATAGGGTGCACCTTTGAGAAGCACAGCCACAGAACGTGGCATGTCGGGGCCAGCTGGGACAAGGTGTGCCTTCCCAAACTGAGCCTGGTCTGCTGCACCTACCTGATCTGTCCTGCTGTTGTGGGATGGTTGAAATACTCAATAATTCAGTCCCAATTTTTTCATGCTCTTTACAGCCCTTTAGCCCAAATACTCAAGTGAGTAATTTTATTCCCTGAGATAATGTTTAGAGCTTCTGTCTACCACTCTGGCCTGTGGCTGGAGCAAGGAAAGAATCTTGTCTGATGTTTGCAGACTTCAGCGGTTAAGAAAAGATGAGCTGTTCATATTTTGTAAAATTTGGGTTGGAATAGTTCTCACAAAATAAATCCGGACCCTGAAGCAACTTTGAGGGAAATGGAGATGTGAATTAACAGAAGCAGCATTTGTACTTTTTTCCAGCAGATTAAAAGAAAAAGAATGAAACGAGGACCATAAGATGTTTGGTATTAATTTGATATGTAAAATGTAAAAATTGAAGAGAAATATAATCCTACTTTTGTTTCAGGGTCTATTTTAAACTGTACTGTAAGAATGTTCAGAGATTTTTCTTAAAAAGGTTATTTCTAATCCATTATTTGCTTTGGGGAAACTTTTATATTTAGAACTTAAATATTTATCTGATTTACTAAACAATTAATTGGCATGCACCCTCAAGGAATGATACCACTGAATGGTGTGTTTTGTTCTTTGGATTTTGGTTTTTCAAAACTTATTTGTTGAATTGTAAAGACACCTCGTGTAAAGCAGGTGACATGCCAGCTTAAAAGCCAAATGAAGATGGCAAAAAACAGTCTTTGAAATGAAGCATGTCACTTCTGTGTGTACTTAGAACACTTCAATCAAAGATCAATTTTTAGTGCTGTTTTGGGGAAAAAAATCATTTAACATTGATGCACTACCTGCCAAGAATAGCTTCTTGTTCTTTCTGATTTCATTTTTCAGGGTCTGGAATGTCAGATACAATCATTCTCATGATCAGCTGATCCTTACAGGAAGCAGTGATAGCAGAGTTATCCTGTCTAATATGGTATCAATTTCTTCTGAACCCTTTGGGCATATGGTAGATGATGATGAACTAAGTGACCAAGAGGACCAGCATCAAGAAGAGAAGTATGAAGTTTCCTGAGTTTTATGCAGATACTTATAGTTTGTCTTTTCATTGTAATGGTTAACATGCTGGTTTTTTTGCTGATTAGGATTTTTGTATACAGACCTTTCAGGTAAGTAGTTCCAATTCCTACTTCATTCTTCTTTACTCAGAGTCTTGGGAGCAATACACTCTTTAAATCTGAATAGCACAGTCACTGTATGTTCACTGGTATAAAGGGTCTGTGGTGATGCTGAAGACCAGTCCTGAAATCCATTGGGTCACTGAAAAGACTCACTTGAAGGGAGCTCTGGATGAATTCAAGCACATACAATAACTTGGGTTTAAGCGGGAGTTGAAAATCTGCTTTTTGCACATTTTCTGTGTACATGTTCTAACCTTTAGGGAACGTTACCAGTTTAATGGTGAGCTTCTGCATAGGCAGAAAAAAGGAAGTATAAATACTTTAATTTTTGTAAATTTGCTGATAATATTGCTGACTGCTGTAGAAACCAGTAACTCATCAGACATACTTCAAGCAAAAGAGAAAATTGATTTAGACACTCTTGATAGAGAATAATGCATGTCATTGCAAGCACTTGTAAGCACCATACACTTGGGTGTGTGAGGAATCATGTAGTTCACATGTGAGTTTTGTAGGGATGGGGGTTTTAGTGAAAAGTTAATGGAAATACCAAAAATAATAAGTTTTCATTCTCCATTTTTGTCTGCTTTTGACTTTTTCATTGTGTAATATATATGATGCTTATTTTCCTCTCTTTATTTCTCTATGAATATATATATGTGTATAGTGAGATCTGCAGATAGTGTGGTCTGAGGCTTTCTAATTTTGCAACTGGCTTGCATGGTGATCCGCACTCTGTAAAGGAAGAGTTTGCTGAAGATAATGATACTGAAACTTGTGCAAAATATTTTGAGACCAACAGGCTTTTGTCAATACTTTTCTATTCTTTGCAACTGCAAATACCCTTTTTCTACATTTCTGCACCGAGCAGTTGTTTTGGTACTTCTGTTAATTTATTTTAGTATGCAAAACTGTCTGCAATAAGAGAGGCAGCTTGCATCCTGGAGAATGAAGAATAGTCAGGTGTGATGAGAAACAAGGAAATTACAAAAAAAAATCCTCCAGTAACTCAGTTGTTTGCTAGATGTTTGAATTAGAAATATAAATAAAGTTCAGGCTTTTTTAAGGTTGCTCTTGCACCTTTATTTTACTGATAAAGCTGTGGTTTTACTCCAGATAGTTTTGAAGCTTTGACTTCGCGTGAAGGATTCAAAACCATTTTCTTTAAAGTATCAAATAAGGAAACTAGCCCATATATAGAAATGGTTAATTTTAAATTTCCAAGATTAGAAGAAATAGGTGATGTAAATGCCTGGAAAATCAAGGTGTATCAAATTAAGTCGCTAAGAAGTGCCTCACAAACAATGCATACTTACTTTCTAGAATGTAACTAGACCCACAGCATTTTAACTACGGTGTACCTTTTGATTCCTTACCTTTGGCTGGGGATTACAGTGTGTTCTGTTGTGGATAGTAGATAAATAACATTAATGGAGTGAGAAAAATACGACACTTATTTTAAGTATGGTGAGAATATAGAAATAGAAGTAACTCCATAAATAAATAGTGTTCTGACAGATGTTGTACAGAAGTTTATCTGGAGTTCTGAATTTCTGTTGATTGTACTTTGCCTAATCAAAGCACAAATTATTATTCCTAGAATAGGAGGTTTTTGAGACCAGTAATATGCAAAGCAATGTAAACAAATATAACATCTTTTCCTTTGGCTGTGGTATGGATGTAAACCACGTCATTAATGACTTGTACAGTAACGATACAGAGCCCTTGCTTGTTCCCAGAGGCTACAAGAGTGTCAATACTGCATTTACTTTGTAAAGGTATGCTTTCTAGCTGCTAATCTGTTCTCTATAAAACCTGGGAAAGAACATTAGCTTTTCTAACATTTGCTTGCTACTGTGAGAATCTGGGTTTTGGTTGGTCGTCCCCCGTCCCCCCCCTTATTGTGAGTTGAGCTGGGAGGATGCTTGCAAGGTGCTCACCAGCCTTGAACTGTTGCCAGATCAATGTCTGTTTAGTTCTGAGTGCTAATGAAGCAGGGGATAACAGCTGTTGGGAATACCTCTTGTTTGTCAACCACTAGTGCCAACTGTTTAGGCTTTAGTACCCTTTTCCCTTCTGGGGACCTCTTTGAAGGGACCCCTTTTGCACCATTCCATGGATACTGCCTCTTCTGTAAAACACAGGGGTTTATTGCATGGTTTTCATGGGGTTTTGTGTGTTGGTTTTGTTGCTTGGGTATGTTCTAGACTTTCAAGAAAGTGTTATACACTCATGGTGTTCATTTTTGTCCTGTTTTGGAGAACATTGGGTTTGCTATTACATAGCATGCAAATCTTGGAAAAGAAAATTACCTTTATATGTGTTTCATGAAATCCACCAGGAAGAGCAGGTGTCACTTTCAGACCGAGATACTCTCTCAAAGGAAGGTTGAAATATCAAGTGGAAAAGGTTTTTTCCTCATGGGCTACCTATTTTTCATGTTCTGAATAAAATAGCTTCTAAATATACTCTGTGGATTAAACATAAACCTAAAGAGTATGCCCCAGTTACATCTTCAAAGTTTTGTGTTTGTGGGGTTTGGTTTTGCGTTTTTCTACTTAGCGAAAATCTACATATTCTAAAGATCTTGACTTGTAATATTGTTCTACACAGCTAATAAATAAAACTCATGTTCATTTTTAATATATTTTTGGAGTAAACTTTCTAATTTCTATTGTATTTCTTGACTGCAGTCAAAAGCAAGTAATATATCAGTTTAACACTTCATTGCTCAATCACGTAGAACTATGCATGAGCCTACCCACTCATTTATTTTTGCCAGATTTTCTGTAATAACTGCCTAGTTTTTAAGGTTCACAACTGAAAAATAATTATTGGGAGAAAAAGGAAAAATACAGGTTCACAGAGTGATGAACACACAACAACCCAAAAGTTACTGTATTGTGTTCTTACTAAGGAATTATTCTTTGAGGTTTCTCCTCTGGGTGTTTGTCCATGTATGTGTTGACATTTTGGGACTTTATATGCTCCCATCTTGGAGACCAGAACACGCTTGCATAAGCAATAAAACTAGGACTATTGCGTGAGGATCTGTCTCTCGTCGCAATCCAGTGACCTTCAGTTCCTCTTAACTAGTTGCTTTGATCTGAATCAGCAGTTTGTTGTCTCTTCCCTACTTTTTAACTGCTAGAGCTGTTGTTGTTTCTCACATCAATCGTAAAAAAGTGAGAGCAGCCTCCCTGCATCGTATCAAAGGTCTCCCTACCCTGTGCAGTGTCTCTGATACTGGCCTAGAGGAAAAATTATAAAAGCAGGAAAAGGAGATGATACTTCCCCTGAGTACGCTTCTAGCCCCTGACTATTTGCAGCTTAGGCCTCTTCTGAATTATCTTTGGAGGCTTCTGATTCTTCCCGTTAGGATTTTCTTTTGCCATCAGCCATATTCTTGAGTTTAGCTCTTCTCGCTAACGGCGGTTTTGTTCCAAAACATGCTAGCTGTGCCTGCACTGCCTTGGTGAAATGTGTCTAGGAGAAATAGGCCAACTGCATTTGTTTTATTGCACTGATTAAGGAAACACTTCAATGCTTTTTGTCTAGAAAGCCCAAAGTCATAAATGTGTAGTCTTTATAGGATTGAGCTCTGCCCACGGAGAGGGAGGTATCAGCGTGTGGACAGAGGAGGTCTATGATGTATTCTGGTCAAGTCCTGAGTCTGGATAATTTAATGCACAATTCAAATATGGGAAAAAAAATAGATGAGAAGTGGGGAATAAAGTGCTCTTACTCGTAGCTTAATTTGCTAGCTCCTTGATCCACAAGTAGGAAAAAAGTGTAAAAAACAAATGAAAATAGAACAGATGATGTGAGTGTTTGGGGGGCAGTTAGCTTTCATCCCCAAAGCTAGTGTTCCTAGCTAAGAACACAGGGAGTGCTTTTTGATTCCTATTTGAGCAAAATGTTCAAAATTTGGCCATTCCGTATCTATGGATGTAACCAATTAAGGCAGGCTTCTCCTTGGCCTCTCCCTTTTAATATCTTTGCACTCTGATGTCGCAGGGACTTCTCTCTGCCTCGCTGAACTTGTGTCCGTGAGTTCACTCGTAGGCATTTGCAGCGCACGGAGAACTGTCTTCTTCATAAGCAGGGTGGTGGTGACTGTCTTATACCCTATCTTCGTTCTTTGGTCATCCAAAATCCTTATGTTAGTGAGGGAGTCTACATTTGGTTGTGTCAAACTAGTCTGTCAGTTTAATTCTACATTGCTGTTTCTAGCAATAAACAAAACCTCCTAGGTTCTTGCAGTTCAGCGTGACAATCTTTATTTACAAATCGGGATTCCCTTTCTTTTTGAACTTAAAGCTCTGTAGGTCTCTGTTTGGTATATTGATGTTACACAGCATGAGAAGACCACTTGCTATCTTAGGAGCACCACCAGCAAGATACATGCTGCATCTACTGCAGTGTTCTCATTCTTCATTACTTCTATGGCCAGAACTTCATCACAGTTTTCAATTGCTAATGGAAGACTTGTTTTGTAAGAAAAAAAACCCAACCACAACACGTTTCTGTATACCAATCAAAAGACTTACATGGCAATAGCATTTTGAGCTTATACATCAGTCCTGAAGAGGAAGCTATCCTTAAACTTTGTGCAGAATGGACTACCCGCTCGCATCAGGGTTTACAGGCTTAGGATGTAGGCTGTCTTTTTGCAGGCAGAACAGATTACTCGGGTCACTATGCTGCCTTCTTCATTATGATGCATTTTTGACATGTTCTAAGCTTATTGTTATCTTTGCTTTCTGTTGAAGATAGTAACAGAGATTCATATTAGGAAATAAATTTTTTTCATGTTTTTCCCCGAAGTCTTTGTGTCTCCGTCTTTTTCACCATAGATATTAACCATGTTGTCCTTTGATACAAACAGCACGAGATGTAAATCGAGCACTTCTTGCCATTTTGCAATTAAAGCTGAGAGATGTAAAGGACTGGTTCTTCCAGTACAATGTCTCATTGAGATAGTGAATTTTTTAATGAGGTTTTAAGTGTAGGAACATCTTCAGCAATCAGAATGGACCAGAGAGAAAATAATGGCCGGGGTCTCTGTAGAAAGAGATTTCCTTCAAAATTCCATCCACAGGAGGTGGTAGCTTCTACTTTTTCTGACAGAAATGTGGTTTGGAGCCTTTAGAATAGTAAATGGTGTGTTTTTGCAATAATACATGCATACTGTGATCTTGCATAATACCTTTGTATACACGTCATGCCTTCAGGGGAGTGAATTGCAGCATTGGTATTATAAGAAATATTTCCTAAACTTTCATGATAAGGCAGGCTTTCAGGGTATTTTCACACAGCTGCCAGTAGAGTTAGTTTTGATGATATTTTTCTTCTGGTATTTATGTCTTGCAGAAAACATAGGGTTATGCTATGGAATCAACCAATAAGCTTAATTAAAACGGCTTAAATGGGGAATGCGAGTATTCAGGACTTACCTTGGTTGGATGCGTAAGAAGCTGGGCCAAATCTAGTGCAGGAGCACTTTCCAGTTCCTAGACAGTTTTGCCTTAAAAGCATGTGTTTTGAGTTAAAAAAAAAAAAAAAAAAAAAAGAGATGGAGCTTAGGTTAGTATGAATAGCCAATTATATATAGAAATTGTGTTCTGGTATAAGCATCCTTGCATTCTGTTTTCCTTGAGAGAGTGAAAAAGGAAGTAGTGTGTTTGTCTAAGCTTACCAGAAACAAAATCTTGGGGTTGCTCGGTTTTCTCCTACAGTTAAAGGGGGAAGGGCATCCACGGGGCTTATTCCGGAATCCACTGGTATGCTTTTCAGGATTCATTTTGGACACTGCAGTACATGTTGCTGGTCTGTTGAATCACATCTATTTCATAGTAGTTTTAGATTAAGGAGGATTTAATTTTGACTGTGATAAGGAATTAATGATTTTTGGTGACTCTGAGAAGCCTATTTTATTGAATGTTGTGGTGACAAAACAGAATCGCAAGCACTGCAAACTTAAGTGGTTGTTAGCATGAGAAGTAATTGGAAATAACAGCTCTCTACGTGAAAACAATTATCCAAGGCTTAACAGGCTTCTCTCTTAAGTCTGTAACACAATTAACCTCAAAGTTATCTAGTAAAATAAAAGCTCTTCTCCTTTCATAGCACAAGCTGGTTGGGGTCGTGCTGTGTGAATAAGACTACAAAGAGAAAGCAGTCCGGTTCCAGCTCTGTGCAGCACAGGTCTTAAATTTATGCAGGATGTAGGTAGAGATTACACATTTCTTACTATGAGCTCTTGATGGCATAAGAGTTTGCCTTGTCAGCTGATGCATTGCAAGAACAAAGGTGTTTTAGTCTGGCCAGAAAAGGTCTTTAGTCTTTAAAATAGTACAGAAAAATGAGAACCTAAAGGAACTTTCTTGCCAGGCATAACAAGTGATTACAAAGCCTTCTTATCAAATATAGTCCAGTTAGGCTGCTCTATCAAGGGTTTAACAGGCCAACCACCTACACCTGTGGTACACTAAACTACATAGAGTACAACAACTACCTTTTTACACCCATAAACTGCAGCTTTTATGTAAAGCTAGAAATATCTGTGTTTTGGCAACAACCTCAATTGTACATATTAAAGTAGCATAGAAGACAATTTTCTTCATATCCACCTCTGTGCAGGTACTCTTCCTCTTTCCGAACTTCTCTAACTGGGAAGAAATTTAAGGTCCTCAACTTTCCTCCTTGCCAAAACCTGCCGAAGAGCAGCTGATGGTCCCAGTATCCAGTCCACTTTGCATGCACTCCTCTTCTGTGTCTGGCGTTATGCATCTAATTAAGAAGCCAAATAATTGGACATTATAATCAGGAATTGGTACCTATGAAATGGAAAGTTTGAGACAAAAACTAATGCCTGTGAAAGTATAGCAATGAGCTTTTAATCATTGCTATGGTACCACTAGCCTATTAGGAAAAAAAAGTACATTTGTCAGTGCTATGAGATGTTAGACTCTGAAATTACCTACTGTGTGTTAAGGAGAAATAAAATTGTAGCACCTGTTAAAAAAAGGATAATTAACATAGCTAAGTAGGCAAAAACATCTTAAGATAAATATAAGTTGTTTTGTATATGTTCCATATATATGTATGTTCCATGTGTATGTTGGATAGTATGTGCCACGGCCAAAATAATCTTTTTCTGTGGACTCTGTATTTATATTTTTATATATATATGTATATGGTTTTTTAAAGGTACTTGTTTTCTTGCTTAGATAACTGTTGGTGTCATAGCTGTTAAGTCTGTAACTTCTTGCATTGACCAAATTATATTTAATATCTAAGGGGTTAGGAGAATCTGAGCTGGTTCCTTAATAAAATGTGCAAAAGCTGTGTAAAATTTCATTGAGAGGAAATAGGTTTTTGTGGGACTTGGAAACTGAACAATTCTAAGTATCCTAGATTCATATAGATTCAAAAATTGTATCTTTAGCCTAGTCTCAGATCACCAAAAAAAGCACACACATAGCCAAAATGCAGAGAAATGTGAGGTGTTTTCTTGTTAAGTCTCTCAGCATGGGGCAAGGTGGTCTGTGTCCAAGAGATTCCTGTGGTGAGGAAAAAAAATCCAGCACCAACATCCTTGCTCATTCTTTTTTTTTCCGTTTGTTTGTTTGTTTTTGTTAATTATTTTTAATAATCTTTCACATACATGAAATAAATTCTGTTCTTTATTCCAGTGGCAGAATCCTTTTGGCTTATTACCTAGTACATAATTTAAAGGCTAATCTATTTTCATTCATAGTGTTTTTAAAGGACGCTCATGGGCAGTTTCTTTGGCATTTTCTGTATTATTCCTGAGACACCCGTCACTCTCTGAGTTTTTTATTTATTTTTTTTCTTCCTGATCCTCTTGCAGATTATTTCCCTGTTTTACACCAAGCAATCACTTCCATAGAGATGTTCTCAGATTCTCAATAACTGCCTCAAGGCTATGCTGTTCTTATGCACAAGTAATCTGTACGTAATATTATCATAGATCTATGCTTTTTAAAACAAACCTACAACCAAAAACCAACTGAAAACTGAACTCCCGTGGCCTGAAGAACCACATGGAGTGCAGCATGCTTTCTTTTTCTGGGAAGGTACAAAATTACCTTCATACTTAAGAAAACTAGTGTATAGACAACAATAAAAGACAGTTAGAAATTGTAGTTCTAAATGGAAATGCCAAACAGAAGTTCATCTGCAGGCTTCTTTCCTGAACACTCATTCCCCTATGAGTTCTGTAAATTAAATTAGATGAACTGTGTTATTTAAATGAAACACTGAAAAACTCTGAGCATACAGAAAGTAGTATAATCTAAGATCTTATTTGTCCTTGTTTATCCAACCTTTGGTTAACTGAGGCTCCTGGTTAACTGAAAGTCGGCCGTGTCCCCTGACAGCCGTGTGCACCGTGCATTACTCCCTTGCTTATCCGGAGAGACATCTGAAACCTTCAGAATAATGGAGTTGTGAGTAAGTGGGTGAGCACCGTGTGAAGCACATTGCTGTCTGGGGACGTGACCAACTTTCACTTAACCAGGCGTGTCAGTTAGTAGGAAGTCAGAAAAACACATTGCGGAGAGGAAGTGCCCGTGTGTGTGTTTATTAGCTCTCTGCTGTTAGATGGTTTGTATCAAAGTACATATTCAGGAGAGCTGCAAAACAGGCTTGCTCTTTGCAATTAACCAGGGGCTATGTGTTGTTTGTGCTATGACCTTTTTTTGTTAGCTGACCTTAAAACGTGGCATAAGTAAACGATAAAAGTCCTTGAAACTAAATATCTGAAGCTATTCTGCAGTATCAGACGGCTTTTAGTTTATTCATTAAATTCATTGCAATTTAACTGTGCTGTGGATTCACAGCTGGTTAGGCTGGCTGGGTGGAGTGATTGAAATGTGGTGCTGTATACTCTCATGCGATGGTCGAGACGCGAGCTTTCAGAGAGCAGCAGCAAAGGGCGAAGATGGCCGATAACAATGCTTAGTTTCTGTAGGAGCAGCATCTGTTTAAAAGATTGAGTGACATTCACAGGGCTCTTTGGCTTTGCTTTCTGTTAGCAGGGTTGCAGCCTTAAGACAAGGCTGTTTCTGGGAGGCAGGGGGATGCTTCTGAAGGGCTGACTGATTCCTGTCAGACAGAGGTGATCCTCTGTGGGTGAAGGAGCTCTAAGGTCATCCTCTGAAAACTCACCTACCCTGTAGCTACAGAATAATGTGCTGTGGTGTTGCTGTGGGAGGAGGGCTTGGCTCTGTGAGCGGAGGGAAGAAGGGCTGTTCTCAGCTGAGAACAACTGGGGACTCTTCAGTGGTTTGGACTTCAGAGAATAGCCTGAATCTGTTCTTGGATATTTGCATGCAAAAGAGAATCAGTCTGTCCCTCCTGATGTAGGTGATCAGGAGCCTTGGGTGTTGCAGTGAGGGGTGAGGTATAAATAATACATAGGAATGTGATGTTAAGGGCTGCAACTTCTTACCTACCTACATGTCTCTAATAAGTTTAAATATTATTTTAAGAATTCAATAAACAGTAAAAGGGGAAAGGAATGGATGGAGCACGATGAGAAAAAAGGTGTTGATAAAATGTGTGTTTAAGTGCATTTAGATCATACCTTTTACTTTAACTTGCTTTAGAGAGAGATGCTGATTGTAGAATCTGAGAGACCTGGAAATGCTCTGAAGTTGAGAATAACAGGTACTTTGTCTCTGCAAAAGGGATCTTATTGACTTGACTCTACTGTGTTAATCTAAACCATAGGTACGTGCAGATACCTAATATGAAATATTTCCTTAGAGCCTACTACTGCATTCTTATACTTTAAATGGGAAGTTGCATATCTAGATGTCACACTTAATATTGCCTTTTAAACCAAGTGTGTTTTGTGTTTGCAGTTCCTTACTATTTTTCTTTTTTTTTCTTTTTTTTTTTTTTCCTTCAATTTCAGGATTAAAGAGCCCCTTCAGGACAGTGTAATAGCTACCTATGAAGAACATGAAGATAGTGTATATGCAGTTGAATGGTCCTCAGCAGACCCGTGGCTGTTTGCCTCTTTAAGTTATGATGGCAGACTTGTTATAAACAGGGTTCCCAGAGCTCTTAAATATCACATTCTGTTATAATTTGTTCAGATTACGGTGAAGTTGTTACCTTGATGTACACAATCGGTAGGTGGTGTTTAGATTTTTTTCAGGATCTATTTTTATTAAGTATTAACGTTAAAATTCTGTTAAGAATATCTGTACTTTAATATAGACACTTTTAATTTGTGTTTTGTAATTACCTTGGAAAACTATGGTGTATTTTCTGAAGGCTGTGTTAGACTTTTTTTTTTTTTTTTTTTTTTGGGGCTAAACACTTTGTGAATTATTTCTAGGGATATCGGGTACTTCCCATACTATTGCTTTATTACTTCAGCTTTATTGCAAATATAGTGGATTACAGAGGTGTTGTTATGCTGATATAAAACTGGGACAATGTAGGGTGCATGTAGCAAAAGTGATCTACTCATTTACAATAATAGTATTTTATCTTTCTAATATAAGCAGCCTTTTTTTCTTAGGGCCACATTCTGCAAACTATTCTGAATGTTCTTCAGTGTTTATAGATACAGTTGGGAAAGGTCTTAAAAGGCCTTCAGACTATTCAGACTAATATTTTAAACAGTTTTTCTCGAATTTTGCATACCCTAAAAAGAGATGTTAAACATGAAGGTGAAACCTTCAAAATATTTTCATGTAAGCCTTACGGTAGTATCAACAAAGCACCATCCTGTAACTTGCAAATGAAATGCAGTTTTGAGCTATGTGTTGTTATTGGAAACATTATTAGGCTTTACCAAATCTCTTGTGCTCTTGTGTAATGTATTATTCCATGTTTATAGAACTCAGTTGTGCTGTAGTATATTTTGAGAGACTCTGGAGCTATGCCGTTGTTAACCTGAAAACCCTCTTTAGTGTTTGTAAGTACTCTGTCTCTTTTTCTTACCCTTTTGGCTCTGTGCCATCCTGCAGCATGCAGTACATGATGTAGCAGGCTTTCAACTAAGTCCAGAACATCCTTTGCTATATCCTACTTTTTGCAATACCTGACCCAGGCGTCAGTGACTCTCCTGTTGCAAATGCTGAGAACGGGCAGATGCTGCCCTGCAGGAGAATGCACAGAGAACTTGAGGTGTGACGGGAAGGTGTGGTGAAGCATGCCTGTACAGACTGACACTTCTCTTCCCTTTGCCTTGCTCTTAAGATGAAAATTCTGCTGCCTGTTCTTTCTGTACTCGGACTTACCACAGCAGTAATTATTCCCCGTTGCCTTTTCATCACTATTATTTCCCATTAACTTCAGAACCTGGGTCTGTGCGGTGGTGTTGGTTGTAGTAGCGTTGTGTAAGGCCGCTCTGAAGAAATGGCAAGAACATGGGATGGGAAGATCAATACCAGCCTCTTTCCGTGATGTCTCCTGTTGCTATGACAACCATTGGTGTTAGTGTGGAGGGCCAGCCTGCTGCTCACCTCTGCTTGTCCTTACCCACTCTTGGATCGAAACATGTCCAAATGTGATTTGTTGTGTATACACAGCTGCTTCTGTGAAACACGCTTTGAGAGCATGACTGACTGCCACAGGCCAAAGCATCCAGAAAAGATGAAAGCTGAATTCTATTTCTGGCTTTCTTAAAGAGCCTGTTTGGAAGAATTCATAGGAGCAAAGTAATCGAATTAAATCATCTGTACTATTGTTTGGTTTTGTTACAATGCTGCCTGTGTGCTCCGGAATGAATGCTTCATTGGAAATTCTGATGCTCTGATTTCCTGCATTGAGATTTTAAACTTGTGCTATTTCACATTGTCTTAATCTGTAATTAGGCATGAGCTATTTACCTGTATGCTGTAAGAAAAATTTTCCAAATCAATAGTGCTTCAGTTCTCTGAATATCAAAAATCCATGGTTGGGCTGCAGCTTTGTATATGGAGCTTTCAGTCTTCAGACAGAAAACCATGTTGGTTCTCCTCCTCCCTCCACCCTAAAAAACCCCACCCTCTTGCAGTATATCTTTGGGATGCAGCAGAAGTCTTTAAAACTTTCTTCACATTAGCAATAAAGGTTTGATGAAGCGTTATTGTCTGTTAATGTATATGGCTTGCACTCTGAAGGTGATGGGAAGTTACCCAACAGTATGTGGGATTTGATTTCATTTTAAACACTAATAAATGTGGGACAGATTTCAGACTAATTTTGATGTGGCTGTATTTCCTTTAATATCATAAGCTTATACAAGCTGGAAAGCTCTGTTAACAAATAATATCAAGAAATATTTTTCGTTTGGTTGGTTTGGTTTTGTTGAATGTGTATAATATCACTCAATGGGAGAGGAGATGAGCAGTGGGAAGGGAGTAGCAGGTTGAATTTGAATGAAATGCGTTACAGTTGAATCACGAGAGCAGAAAGGGTCAAGTTTTAATCATTTTCAGCTGTCTGTAAAGCTGGGATCTGAGCTCCATGGACTGCACTGGCAGCAATATGGAAATGACCTTCAGAAAGGGAAGGCTTCTGACAAGGTTTCGTCCCAGGCTGTTAGAGGAAGCAAGCTGCTCTAGGAAAAGGGGAAGGGTTCAAAGGTAGTTGAATAACTGATTAAAAGACAGGAAATAGGAACCAGGAATAGATCATCACATTTCATGGCAAAAAGAAATTAGCAATGAAGTCTTGCGAGGATCTGTGCCTAGGCCTGTGCTTTACAGCATACTCGTGACCTCTTTGGAAAAAGGACTGCACAGAAACGTGGCAAAGTTTGCAGATGATGTTCAGTGTAGTAAAGATGACTGACTGAAGAATTATGGAAGGGCCTTACCCCATGGAACGGTTAGATGATAAAGCGGTAGATGAAATTCAGTGCAGGAAATGTGAAGTACCAGATATGTGAGAAAACAGTCATTTCCCATAACTCCTGGGGACCACCGGTGTATGTCTATTACCACTTGGGAGGTGGTTTTGGATAGGTTTTCATAGATGTTTTAAAATGTCAGCTTAACAGAGGTTCAAACTCTAAATAAAATGTTGGGGACATTAAAATAAATAAAAGAAGAAAATAAAGCATTATTAATGCATTAATTAGTAGATGTTTATGGACTTATGGCATCTGTGCATCTTGAATGCTCTGTGTCATTCTGCTTTCTTCCATCTCAAACCCAGTGTAGTAAAAGTGGGAAAGATTTTAGAGGAGGGTGACAGGAATGATGAATAGCATGCAGCACCTGTATGAGGATAACTAAATAGACTGAAAGGCAGATGGTGGAGAGGGAATGATAAAAGTCCATAAAATCACAAGTGGCGGAGGGAGCAGATGAATAGGGAGTGATTGTTCACTGTCTGTCCCGATACCAGGACTAGAGGTTAGTAAATGGAATCTGCAGGTGGTGGCTCAAAGCATACTAAATGAGGTGGTCTCCACAGGCATGCGGGTGAGGTATGGCACTCCTCTTTAACAACCCATTCCCTCCTCCACAACAACAGACCAAAATACCCACAGAAACAAAAAAAACCCACCCTCATTAATTTGAAGTTTACATGACCTGAAAGTAGCTGGATCAGTACTTACTTGAAAGATGAATCCATTAAAGGCTGCTAAATGTAAAGGCAGCATCTCTGGCTTAGAAAATCCTTTTGAGCAATGAATCTCTGGACACTGTAAAGAGTACTGGCAGCAAATCCCTGTGTGCTTGTCCAGTCTCTACTTACCTCTCTGGACATGTGCTATTTGCCAGTAAAGGTAGAAAATAGAAGTGAAAAATAATAATGTATTCTCTTAAGCTTTGTCTCTGCTGCTGAGACAGCGTGTTGCTCCTGCATGTTTCTCTCTCACAACTGTTTACTTTGGTCGTAACTTGTGTTTTAGGGATTTCAGCAAACACTTGTGTCTCAGATGAATTTCTTACAGAATCTCAGTATTATTGCTGGAAACTACCTTGTTGCAAAGCACTCCTTGGCAGTAAGACCACGGATACAAGCTGATTTCTGTACAGCAAGGAGCCCATCACCACTTTGGAAATTCAAGTCATGGTCTAACTGATCTCACAGCACTGGGTTGTGTCAGTGTCTCATACAGAATGCTGTTTATACAGTCACATATATCAGCATTGGTAAGCACTAAATTGTTGTGTTTTCAAACAAGCACCTCTTAAATGGTTTTTCTTTCTTTGCAGACCATGTCCAGAAGTGCTATTAAGAAGCTTTAATAGGTTTTGGCTTTGAAAAAGCGAATTATGGTATTCTTTAAAAAAGTCGGATTGTCGATTTTGCCATCTAAAACCTGGTTTTGTTCCAGCTTTGGTGCTGAAAAATCTTTTTTTTTGTCACCAATCTAATATAGGTGTCTGGTGTGGAATTACACAAATGCTTGAGATGTGGTATTTTTATTCAACAGAAAGGCAATTGTTGAAGGAGAAAGGAACTGATAAATTTTTAAAGAAGGTTTTGAGCATGGTCTAAAGGAAACTGACCAAAGTCGATATCAGTATTGGCCATTTAATGAGAAGCTTGAAATAGCAATCTGTTTCACATGAACTAGAAATGGTTCTAACTTCAGATTGAAAAA
>VZTM01017836.1:272794-301069 GCA_013400555.1 Jacana jacana | reverse complement strand
CACAAAACACTGGAAAAGCAAAACCTGTCTGTATCAACCTGGACTTTGCCTGTGGTGTCAGCGCTAAAATTACCCTGGCCTGTACTGAAGCCCATGAAGTTAATGAACTGCTTGTCAGCTTTAGAACTAATGAAGATCACGTATTGAATGGCATGGGTAGACTTGATGTTTGCTCCAGACCAGTCCTCCTTACCTCATACCTTTTCAATTCACGAAGGTAAGGGGAGAGAAGAAGCCATACGATCTGGATTATGTTCAACACTACTGAAAACAGCGCTTTGGAAAGAATCAGGTTGCCTGACCATTGTATTTTCCAACTTGCAACAAAAAGCTGTAGTTCTGTATTTGCCTCTTCATTTGTTATTCCCCAGTCTTACAGCCTGGTACCTCTGACAGTATTTGAGCCTGAAGCTCAGTAGCTTGTTAAAGGCAGCCTTCAACAGTATCGTCTGGCTGTAGTTTGACCTGGTAAGACACCACAAGGTAGAGGTGCCTGTGACATAACTGAAGCAATGAAAAGTAGGTGATGCTAACTGTTAAGGTGAGTGTTTGCATACAGTCTCATAATACTGTAGAGCTGCTATTTGGCTTCACGGAGGATGTCAAGGGTTTGAGGGTTTGGTTTGGGGTTTTTTTGGTTGGTTGGGTTTTTTTTAAGGAATATGAAGAGACGTGCTTACAACTTTATTGTGGAGCCTATGGTACTGAATGCCTTTCTGAGGCTGCACAAGGTGTATGATTTCTGGAATAGTAAGTGAAGTGACTGAGACAAAAGTGCAAATCAGTTTTTAGAGGAGCCTGACCTTCCCATAAAGGGAGCTGCTGGGTGTGAAGCCGTGGATACGCTCCAGAACAATTTGCACATTGCTCCTGCTCATTCCACCTGCCACTTTGGTCAGTGAGGAACTAGTGAAGTGAGAAGAAAATGACACATAGAGATTTGGAGAAAGAGACAAAGCAGAAGAAGAAGTAAAAGGAAGACTGACAAATACAGAGTGAAAAGTGAATTGAAAAAGACAAGATCAGGGAAAGATTGGTTTGGAAAACAGTAGTAGGAAAGATGGAAGAAATTGGCAGTAAAATGAAGTAAAGAGAAAGATACAGAGATAAGCAATAAAAAATGGGGAAGAATTTTTGCTTGCTTGTTTTTACTATGGTACTACAGGTCCTTAAAGTCTTCCATGTTACTTTTTCTGTGTTAAGGGATTTAAGTGCTAGAGAATTGCAGGTTTACATTGCAGCATTTTAGTTCTGATTTTGGAGGTGGTTTGTGCAGGATGGTTGCTGTCACGTTTGTCATAAAAAAACATGTTCTTGTTGATTCAGAAGTGCTTAGCCCTAACTCATAGGTTTGAAGGGATAAGGAATTTCAGCTGGTCATTATTCTTTTTGGAGGTCAGGTTGCAACTGCACTGGCGAGCAGTTGTGGTCGACCCGAGGGAGCAGTACCCTGAGAGGCAGGGAGATTGTTTCAAGTGAGCTGTTTCTTGAGTCACACTAGTTAGATCTGCAAAAGCATCTGCTTATGACAGACACTGTTTATCCCCCTGTATATGACTTCAGGGGAGCGTCCTAGGGAGAACACCTGAAGATATTAGATGTGATTAATAAAGTATCCGAGGCACATCCTCCCTTCTGCACTGACTTACCTTTATAGCAAAAGAATTGTGAGCTGTTCTTGAGAAAATCCTCCCTGCTTTGATGATACAGGTTTTGGTGCTACAGCAGCCCCAACTTCGTAAAGGGTTTTTAGTGCTCCAGCACAGCAGATAGCTTTGGGGAGAAAGAGGTGAATGAGTCTTACTAAATCCAGGAGCCAATCTCCCTGTGTGGAGATGCACAGCAAATATGTGGGTTGCTGGTGCCCTGGAGCTATAGCAACAGCTGCCAAGCAGCTGGGCTGAGCAGGGAGGACCTCTAATATACCTTCTCAGCAAATTGTCCATTTATTCTGATGCTGCCCTGAGTTGAGGATTTTGGCAGGAGAAGCTGTGGAAAAGCTTTTAAACAGAATGAATTTAGAAGAGGATGGGAAACCTAGGAAAACCCAAAGATACCACATAGTAATCGGCAAGTCTAGATGAGCTGAGCCCTGGGGTGGTAATAGACTTGGCAGACCAATGCTCTGAACCACTGCCAGTTTCTAAAAATTTGCAGAGGACTGAGAAGACAAGAAAACAGCAGAAATGGTATGGATATTTGGAGCTCTGTGGAACAGCAGCGCATGGAGTTGGATAAGTGAAGGTGTTTCAGAGCGAGGAGATTTAAACCGAGTTATGAAAAGTTTATTTGCTGGGGTGTTTTACTTTGATTTTTATTTATAAACACCTGTCAAAATACTAGCAAATACCAGAAATTATGTGATTGCATCCATGCAACAAAGTGTGGGTTATCCATTGTGTTACACAGAATAGCCAGAAGTATCATGAGAATGTTTGTATGGTTTCCCTGGCACCTCTCCGTTTTCCAAAGAGCATGGGTGGAACGTAGTACGTAGAGGGAAATTTAACTTGTCTTAAAACACGCATAAAAAAGGACCCAACAAACCAAACCTAAACATATTCTCCTGGTTTCTTCTAGTGGGAAAAAGTTTCTGCTAAAGTAAGGAATGAACCATCCTTTAACTCTGTGCCTGGAAGTTGGGGCAAGGGGAGAGAGAATACCTGGAACTTGACTTTGCAGAGACTGAACCAGAATGATCTGTTCCCAGCGTGCAGCTGGTGGGGTAAAACGCTCACTTGAGGACTTTCAGATGTGTCTTGGGATATATGTATCAGTATTTTAAGTGTTCTATCTAAAACTGCTTCCAAAAAGAGTTATGCTACTCAGGATTGCGATATACCAGCACAAACAGGAAAGCATCCCTTAAAATTAAGAATGTTTGCTTATTCTTGAGAGAGTAGCTGTGTAACACATTTATTTGCAATGACGAGAGATGGGTGCATACGTGTCTGCTGATAGCAGCTGGTGGGGTAGATGGAGCCACAGATACTTGGATGCTGTTGCTTTTTTTTCTGTAGGTCAGTCTGGGTAAAATGGGGGAAACCTGATAGGTATATTATTGGAAATTATTATTAGGAAAAGCATGAATGAAAGCTTCATAGTAGTGGGAGCTGCTTATCCTTTGTGAAGCAAGTACCAGAGAGTTTCAACAACTGTTCCGACCATCCTCACCAGATGTGAGTGACAGTTACTTGGGTTCAGTTTCATAGGTAGAAGCATATTTTTGATCTGTGTTGTAATAATCTATTTTCAGCGTCAGTGCTGTTTGAATATCTTCAATCTATTGTTTTGAATGACTTGGATAAACGCTGTACAATTTTCTGTTGTAGTTCATACGCAGTTGCAAGACTGTAAGGGAAAAGCTGCTTTTGTTTTTAAGTCTCTTCATGCTGCTGTATCAGGAGGTATTCCGGTTTCTGTTCTTGTGTCCTATACCTCAAGGCTCAAATCACAATTTAAATTCTACAGGTTTCGGCCTGGTCATTGCTGAGGGCTGAGAAGAGCTGTGGATGAAGGCTGAGCATGACTGACGTGTTCATATTCATCAGAAAACAGAGTCAGCTGGAGAGAACGAGGGAGTAATTGTTGGAGTGCTCCCTCCCTCACTGCTTGCATGGAAAGACATAGGCTGCGGGGAGGAAGCTACCTGAGGTTATTAAGATTAATACTGCTAGAAATTCCAATCAGCTCACACAAGGCTGCTCCTCAAGGCTGTCAGATGCCTACTGCTTTCTCTGATTCAGGCGGGGCCACATCAATTTCAAATTTCCCAACAGAGATTGCTATGATTTATGAGTTTAGGAGGCTGATAAATGTGGTTAGTTGAAGTGTTCATGAAGTAATTGAATCCGAATAATTTCAGTCAGCTGTGCTCAATTTGTTTTCTCTCATAACCACAGGAGGGTGCAGTTTTGGATTGGGAGCTTCATCTCAAGGATTCCTGTCACATAAAAGACATTGTGGAACCTGGAATAAGAGCAACTTAATTTTGCTGCCAGGCCTGTATGACAGCCTTATGAGCTGACTTAAGACCCATCAGAACTGCAGAGTAAGTACCTTGAGCTCTTCTGGTATTGCCCGTGATGGAGACTGAGCGAGTCCTGGTTTAATGCATTGTGGGGCCATGTCTGCTGGGAAGGATAACGAGAGTTTCACTATTTAGTGTTTGAAAACCACTTTACTGTTCAGTTGGGAGAGTGTTCTTTACACTTGTTTGTAGCAAAATATTTTCAGATGACAAGTTTTATGAATATTTCACTTCTGGGTTCTGAGCATTTTTCTGGAGTGCTGTTCAGCATCAGTTCTGTCATAGAATCATGGATTTGTCTACGTTGGAAAGGACTGGAGCACCCATGCATCCCTGAAGACCGTTATATGAAACTTTTAAAAATAAATGTGTCCCTATGAGTGTATTATTTGTCTGCTGTAACTTTCCCCTATACCTGAGAGAGAATTACAATTTGGGTGGATTGTCTTAGAAAAAGTACTGAACGTAAAGGGCGCTCTGAAACAGGAGGGTGAATAGACTACAGTGTTAGGATGACTGGCTGAGGTCGGAAGAGAGTGGGAAAACCTAGCGAGCACAGCTGGAGAACAAATGTGTTGCAGACAAATACCTTCCTGTTGTCATGAACAAGATGTTTATAACTGAGAGCTGCCAGCAGCGGGGAGGGTATGTGGGAAAAGGCAGTGGCTTGTGTCTGCCGCCGTCAATTCTGGTATCTTTTGAAATGTGCAAAGAGATTCTGCAAGAGGGATACTGGCAAAAATTTATCAGGCTACTAGATCCAGCATTAGTATATTCCCCATGTCTGGTAAGACACCTGAAGTGACTTGTGCTGGCCAGCAAGGTGTCAGAGGAAGGGTAATCCTCTGTGCTGGTTGGAACAGAGTTGCAGAGACGCCATCTTCCAGCTTCATTTATCCCATTAGGATTTTATACCGTTGCATTTTGGTGTCTTTTCCCTAATGAATCCTTGAGCTGCTAATGTTTTCCACCGCAACAGTATTACCTCTGTCTGCAATTTTATGTTTATTGGGTGTGGCTTTTCCCCATAGGCTTTCATACAGCCTCTTCTCACAACTCATCAGCTTTCTCAGAACTTGAGACCAAAGCTGGGCAGCAAGCCATAGATGGCTGAGAGGGTTGCTGAGAGAGCAGCTATCCCAAGAGTGGCTCGTTTATTCTATGGTGAGTGAGGAGTGTAAGCTGCTAGAAATATGTGTTACTCCAAATGGTTTGTATCAGCATGGGTATGCCAATGATTGTATGACATAACCTGGCTTGCATATGAGCTATTCTCTAGTCACCCATGGCTGAAGAGCTGTGGGGTAGGTCCTTTTGCAGTATGGTGAAGAACAGCCCTACGCTTGCACAGGAAGAAATAAATCTTTCTCTGAGCTGTTATTCACGAAGTTCCCTTGTCTTGGAACTCAAATATTTTAGAATTTTTCATGAANGGGGGAGGGGTGTGTGTGTCAGAATATGGGGGAACCAGTAGGATTTGAGGGTGAGGTATTCTGGCTACATAGAAAGAGATTTGTGACCCTAATGTAAAGTAGTACATTCTTTAGAGCCCATTAAGGCAATCTGTGTAGTACAGTAGATCAGACTTAGGTATTTCAGATACATTGAACAGATGCATTGAAGAAGCAGCTGGTGCCCTCTTTTTTTAAAATTGGAAAATAAGAGATATTCTGAATAACGAAGTCCTGCTAAAATTCAGTTCCCCAAGTTTGATAACTTTTCTGTGAGAACATGTTAATTCCTGGAATTAATTCATGATGTCTCTAATGATGGTTCCTTTTGTCTCCAGATAATTTGGTACCACCCCTGTCTGCTGTAACTTATTTCTGTAGATATGATATAAATGCTTGTATTGTATAATTTAAAGAAAGGTCTATGCTGGTGCAGGATCTCTTAGTTACATGTGCTCAGGATTGTGGCAACACTATCCTATCCAGGAGTACAGTAGAAGTTAAGAGAAAATTGTTTGCTGAGGTTTTACCTGCTTCCCTTTTTTACAGCTCAGCAGTGAGGAAGATGCTGCCATGAATAACTCTGAACTGAATCTCCTTGCTGAGGTCTCTTTGCCACGAAGCGCATGCTGTGTCAGAAAATGGTGGGGAGGACATTGTGAAAAATCTGCTGCTTAGTCGGGCTGTAGATATAAACCACGGAACGTTTTCTAAATCAAATTTGGATTTGAGGCTTAGCATAAAATCAGGGCACAAAATAACTACACTCTGTGCAGAAAACGTTAATAGGAAAAGTCAGGATTACAGTAATGCTTTTTGCGTGGTCTTTGGTGAGCAGAGAACAGCAGAAGGGCATGTGACAGGACTGTCTCACTTGTGGTTTTGCTTCTACTGCTGTGAAAAGCATTTTCAATACTTGCATAATTTAGAGCATGACATTATGATTTTCAAAGCTTCAAATTGGAGTAAAGCATTTACATAATCTAATTAAATCATGTAAATGTTTTATGATAATATTCAAGTAAGTGCAAAACTTGTTCCGCAGATGCATCCCATTCTTAGACCGTTGGGGAAACAGAGTTTACACATGCAGATATACGTTTCCAACCCTGCATGCTCTGGGAGGTCAACAGGGTACTTACTGAATGCTCTGTTCTTAGTATAACCTCGTAAGCCTGCTTCTCAGAGCATCATCTCTCCAAGAAGCTTGAAGGTAGGCTGGTACCGGAGGGAAAGGCAAAACAGATTTAAAAGGCTACTTGCAACCTCTTATAATTTGAATGAAAGCGATACTACTGCAGTATGTAATAAATTGCTTCCATTTCAGTGAACATTAAAATAATCCCAGGGTGACCCTCTTAGCAACAGCCCTGCCACATTTAGTATCAGATCTCACAAAGCATGCATCGTACTTGGATGGGATGCTACCAGGGGAAGTCCCACAAATCCTCCCGGTGACTCTTGGGTTTGTTTTTGCCTCTGGCTGCACTAACTCACAAAATATTGGAGGCACTTGTCCAGCATCCGTGATGAGAGATGCTGTCTTGTAGTGAGGTTATTTAAATAATATTTTTCTCTCAGCACATTCTCACTAGGCTGTCTGCAACAGCAGTTCTTAGTGGATCCTGTCTTTGCTAGGCCATATTACTACAATAAAGAAGTGAATTGAATCCTAATTTTCCAAATGTAGCCAAGCTAATGCTAAGCTAGTAGTAATGACATTTTTATTTTTTTTTTAGAAAGTACAGCACTGCTTTGCTAAAATGAATTCAGGTAATTGACAGAAGTAGGTTTTTCAAGACCAGATCCCACTCTGTTTTACATAAGCTCATTGCTATTGACTTTTATCAGTGCCGTGCTGATTTACTCTAACTGATGACAGAAATGTGTGTATATACACTGCCAGGTGTTCTGTGCCTTCACAGTAATTATAATGGTTAGGAAGCACGTGGACATTGTCTGTGCCAGGCTGTTGATGAAGCCCCTGTGCTGTTAGAGACATTGGGCTGACTGCCTGGTTTGTGGTACACTGTGACTGTGGTGAGCCCTGCAGCTCTGAATTTTACCTACAAATGTGGATGTTTTAAGAGGAGTGTGGATGCAACATACCTCTATATCTGGGGATTCTATTATTTACTGTTGCAGTACGTAATAATATCCAAAGTTTGTAAATTGGTTTGGAGCTCAGTGGTATGGAAAGCTCTGAGTATGTGAAAGACCTCACTGAAGTAGCTCACAGAAAGGTGAAATATTTCAGTAGTGAATTAAGTCTTCGCTAATTAGACATAGAAATCTAATTACTTTGCAAATTTTTCATCTACTTTTTAAGGGAGTGAAGCTAGTGTAAATTTAAAATGGAAGCAGAGGTGTTCAGCACACAGTGTTAACTGCCAAGGAGAACAACACGGTGACCTTATTTGCAGCTGCACATGCATCATGTGTAGGAATGCCTGTCATAGCCCTAATGATTTAACATCGGGGCAGGCCAATATTTCTTGGTTCTTCCTCCGCAGTGTAGGCAGTTTCCTTTATAGGTGGAATGGGAAGCTGTAGGTGTTTCTGGTGAAAAATGGTAATGCTAGAGAGGTGCCCTTTACTACAAATCCAGCTCTGTTCGCTTTCCTTCACCTGGAAAAGAATTTGCAAAGTCAGAGCCTGGGGAATGGAGTCACAGCTGGGTGAAGCTTAAGTTTGGGCATGGTTGGATTCTGCTTTTTTTGGATTACTCAGCTGTTGATTATACAGTGTTTAAGCATAGTAGGTGACATAGGGGAATTTTAAAGCTGCTGACAGCACTACAAGGTGACAACACTATTTCATTGCAGAAAAGAATGCTTTTAGTTTAAAACCTGCAATATTTTGGTCATAGTAGATACTTTATGTTTAGACATGAAAGCTTGTAGAGTTAAGTTTCATTCTGAATCCTAAGACATTTACCTTGGTACAGCTATTCATATTTATGGCATTTTGGAAGAGTACAAGTACTAACTGCCACTAAATATCCTGTGTGAATTGCTGTTAATAGTTCCATAATAAAATCCCTTTCAATTACCTTTCAATACTATCCCGACTTTGAGCCTGATATATCACCTAATTAAACTCTACTGAAGGTTCTCAGGTGGCAGTCTTTAAAAATGTGTGGGCACTTACCCATCAGGCTTTATAAGCACCTAATCCACAAGCATCTGTGGTCACTGCATCACTTCTGAAGTCCACAGCTGCTAGAATTTGCTAAAAATGGCTAAAATTTATAAAAATTGTAATTTAGGTTGCAGATTGGTGATGTTTGTAAAGTCTTGTTTCCAAATTATTCTAATTCTTGGGACGAATTTGATCTGAAAGGTTTGGGAGAAGGGCAGAATAAATGGAAGAACAGCTAAGACAAACCTCAATCCTCTACACACATACAGAAAACTTTTTCAAGTTTAGCATTATCCCAGGATTTATGTTTAACTATCTCTGCATCTATGAAATGCAGCTCATAAAATAGAATTATTTTAAAAGGATTAAATGCTGAGGAGCAAAATGAGCAATGGGGAGTCTTCCTCTGTTTCTCACAATGCGCCCTGTGAAAAATACACAGCAGCAAGTTTAAAACGAAAAATGCTTTTTCTCACGGCAGATAATTTTTTTGGTGGAACTCATCACTGATGGAGTGAAAACCAAAGAAAGAAAGGAATTTTAAAAAGGCGTAGGTATGTTCATGGGCGATAGTCTCAAGGGTGGCTATAGTAGCGACTCATCCCTACACAGCTTTTTCCTCCAAGGTTTTTGCTGTGTATTGCTGGGAACCGAGCAGGCGATACTACTGAACTGGCCACGTTCCTTCATACTCTTGAATTATTTCTACTGGTCTGTCAAGGAGGTTGGGTATGGGGTTAGATGTCTTTGATGTGATGTAGTGGAGTGATTCTCTGTCTTCCCTTGGGAATGCAATCTTGTCTCCATAAATAACCATTTCCTGACTTAGAGCTATTTTAGAGGATTTTAAATAATCCTTTCCAAGAGACTTATTACATGTGTGTATTTGGATCGTGAAACTATATAGCCCTGTCTGGGGCATGTATGAAACTACCATCACCATACAAGCGCCACCAGGGGAGCCTGATACAAAGCTCATTGGTGGTGGTGAATCCTTTGCTGTGGCTGCAATAGTTGTTTGGTTAGTTACAATAATTGTAGAATATTTACATGCTTTCCACCAAGGTGTACAAGCTGGGGTTTGTACTTGTAGTTGGTGAATCCATGAAACTTGGTAGATTTGTGTTTAAGTCTTTGAAGAGTCATCTTTAACATTGTCTGAATAGAAAACATAATTCAGCCAAATATTAATACTGAGAGAGAACACTAATTTTTTTCCTGTACTTTAGCATGTTTCATGACAAAAAATCTTAACATTGTATCTCACCAAAATTTAGAAAATTATTCCTAAATACCTTATACACCAAAAGGAAATCTTTCTCAGGATTCAGTTTCTTTGCTGACTCCAGTTAGTAAATAAATAAATAAATCTGAACTTGGTTTTAATTTTTTTTTTAAATATTTTTTGGGGTTTTTTTAGTATAAAGCAAAAACTTCTACACTGTGAAATTCTTGTTTAGCTGCAGAGCCATGAGATTTTGTTACTCTATTCAAAGCCAGCTGAACCAAGGTTGTTCACTTCATGTGGGAGAGGGGAAAGAGCAAAGAAGCTTTTTGTTTGTTTGTTTGTTTACTAAGTAGTAACAGTGTTATTTTTTTTTCTAGTCTAAAGTTGGAAGACGCTTTATTACCACAGAACTGCTTAAGAGAGTGAAGAAATATTTTCACTTGAAAAGCTGAATATCATAGCAGTACTTGATAACTCAACAATGTCTGGAGGAGAGCATAAATTGATTTGTATTAAAAAATTGCTGTGATTCTTCAGCTCTGGCTTGTTGCTACCAATAATTTTTAATCATGACAGTTCCAAAATGTAAAAAGAACTAACTGCATCACATTATGGTCATAGTCTGTATTTGCCTTTGTACTTTGTTCCCAGCGTACGAGAGCCTGGTTGCAAAAGAAAAAGTAATTCTGTCTTCCTAGACACTGGCATAGGTTCATTCACTACTTTTTCCTGAAGTTTTTTATACATTTGTTAATGCAAGCTCAGCGTGTTCGCTACAGCTTTTTAGCAAATTCACTGCTTTTCCTTTAGCTGCTGTCTTTTGAGATGGTTTTACAGATGCCATAGTTAGTGTCACTGACAGCAGACTTAATGTGAATGAAACACGAGGGCATGGTCTGATCTTCCACAAACACCGAGTCTAACATGACTCTTCTCTTGTCCTTGATCAAACTGATTGGCATGTTATTCTCATTGGCCGTAGGTTAAAACGCTAACTGTGTATTTTTCATGTATCTTGAGAATGCTCTGGGTCCTGTTAATTTTTGAGTTCTGAATATAGAATCTGTTTTGTACAACTACAGTGTTTGTACACATAACATGATTAATTTTATCTGCGTACTATACAGTTACAGTAAGAGAGAAGGAAGGATCCCCATTGTAATAACTGGACAGAAAGGTTCAAGGAGGCTTAAGGGTTTTATTCTGGTAAATCGTACAGAAGGTGTCTGTGGATGGACCTGAAAGTGTACCCCAGGGTCTTGAGGTTCTGTCCAGAAACTTGGGTTTGAGGTTATCATTTTTAGCATTGTAGAAACATGATATTCTGTTGATACTTGTTACTAGCATCACGATTCAGGTAAGCACGTGTAGGTACAGTTTTATCTTATATGTTTAATTGGAAGAAAGTAGTTAGATGATTAGTTACATTCAAATGTCTGAGTCAGATCAGCGGCCAAGGTCATGTCCTCAAGAACGACCTTACCAAAGCAAAATATCTGTTTAGTGGAGGAAACAAGCTGCCTGATGTGCTCCATAGCTGATTGTAGGTCGTGGAGCTTTTTGCCATGCTCTGTGATCACAGTCCCATCAGTTTTTCTTTCACCCTTGGAGAACAGAAAGATCAGCTCAAATAAACAGAAAGGCAATGCATTATAAGAATAAAACCTCTGCACTGTAATTCAAAATTAAATAGTCTTCCATGCTCCACTCTTGCAAAGTATGGTCAGTTACTGCTCCATTATGATGGCATGTGATCTTAAGTGTTGGGAAGGGAGTTTAATTAAAAAAAAAAAAAAAGAAAGAAAGAAAAAAAAAACTTCAGTGCATCTGGCAATGGAAAAAAAATTAATTTTGTTTAATTTTTAATCAGACAGCCTGAGACAACCACTGAGCACCACTTGACAATTAGAATACTAATGAACTGCACACTGGGTTAGCCTGTTTATAAAGGACAGCAAACAATGCACTCAGAGTTGAGGGATTCTATTTTGTTCCAGTCAAGTCTTCACATGGTTGCCTCCTCACTTTGTAAGAATTCAGGAAATGTTTGCCTTGTTGTCTTCCATAAAAGTCCCACCCCATGGTTAATGATTTTTTTTTCAAATGCAAAAAGCACAGAAAGTGGTAAGTGGCTTTCTCTAAAGCGTTCTTCAAAAATATCTAAACAATATAAAACATTAATCTTCAGTGTTCGGCACACCTTCAGTGCCTTAAGTGTGTTCTGTTTGTTTGTTTGTTTGTTTGTTTTCATTCTTCCTCTAGCATATTAGCAACTCTACCATTCTGCAACACTTTGAAGTCTTTGGTTTTCCTGCTTTCTGTAGATATTGTAGTTATTGCTCTATAGCACGCAATTTCACAAAAGACTGCCAGGTTGAAGGAAGAAATAAATTGCCCATGCCTAAAGTGTTTATTTCTTATAACCTTTATAAGCAGCTATCTGTAGCAAGGCTGAATATAGTAGGAAATGCTTAATGAATTCAGATGAGTTCTGAAACATAAATTAAGTAGCCTAACCATCCATAGTAGCCATGTCATACCAGCCTCCCTGTGAAATGGATATTTTATTGCCCCCTCTATGTCACATTGTCAAGCAGAATGATATAATTATACCCTAGCTGGGATGAAGGATTCGCAGTAACTCACATTAGATTCTCTCCCAGTTCCAGCTTCAAAAGTTTGTGGGGGCTGTAGCTGACTCTTCTGGGATGCATTCCTTTTGGATGTTACCCTTTTGTTTGCTCTTCCAGCATGCTTGGAAGAGTGCTGAAGCCTGAACTCTGGTGCTTCCCTGAGGCTTGGCTACCGGCACATTGGTTGTTGAAGCAATGTCAGGGGCAGGTGTTTGCTGAGGGTGGCAAAACAGCTTTGGAGGGGCTGACAGCTCTGCGTGGTCCAGGGTGCAGAAAGCCAGGCTTGCTGCATCTCCTCTCGATAGCAGATGAGTTGAAGTGAGGCCGTTGTCACTAAGAGAAGGCCAATGTTACCTGGAGTCCTTGGCCTGCACCCCTTATGCTTCCATGGGGAACCAGAGCATCAAGCCTGACTCTTTAGGGCTTTTGGTACTCTCTCCAATTAGCTCTTTGTTCTTCCCTCCTTCTCTCCTCACAGCAGGAGCTGTCAGTAACTGGCACCTTGGGCTTGTGAGGCAAAATTCAGTTCTTCCTATGCTGCTGAGCTCTGCAGATTCTTGGTTTGCCCAGGTCCATGTGGTCACTGCCCTGCACTTGCAATGTCAGTTTGGTCCCACTCCAGCTCTGAAGGTGTTCCTGTAGGAGGCAGAGCCAGGTCTACAGCAGGGAATACTACTTTGAGCTAATACTACTTTGAACCTAAATGGTTCAAAAGGACATCAACAAAGGATGGAACCACAAAACAAGCTGATGTGTCCCACCTTATGCAGGAATTATACTATAAGTGTTGAGAATGAAGCATGCCTGAATTATTAATGATGTGAATAAACTGTGGTTTCAATACCTAACAAATAAGCTGAAGATCAAATCATCTAGACCAAACTGGGATATACCAAGCCTACAGCTGTCAGTCTTAAGGGGGAGGTTTGCTTACCAGTTGTGAATTTGCTTATGAGACAAGATATATAGAAGTTTTCTTTTAAGAAAGGAATGCTTAAATTTGATTTTGATTTGCAAGACTGTTTCAGTCTTGCCTTTTGCTTTTCAAAAAGAAGATGTGAAAAATTCTGATCCATACCCTCATTCTGTTATTTTTCCAAACTGCTGTGCTGAACTAAAAAAAATCAGCTACTGAAAAGCCAGAGTTTTGATATTTAGGGTTTTCTGTATAACTTAAAATTTAGAACTTGAAAAATTGAAGATTTTAAATCAAACATCAAAATTAAGTTTTTTAAAAAGCACAGGTCAATTTCTATTATGCCAATATATAAGACCAATCTGGTTTATATCTTTCTGCATACTGTTCATCCACTAAAAAATAAAACTTTCATTTAAGAGCTTACATTGTCTTCTATATGCATTCTTCATGTCAAGAGGATGAGTTTCTGTTAGGGTTTCTCCTTGTAGGATTCCCGATTCCAGGGACTGTCACTAGTTTTCCCATTTCTTTGCAACACACACAAACCTCTCTCTCTGGGCTGAGGGAGATCAGACAGGGGTGCTTTTGCTATAGATGGTGGGTTTGTATTTCAAGAGAAGATGCACTTTTAATAGCTGGCTTGATGTGGAATCCAGGTTGTATTGTAAAATATGCATGTATCACTAGAATCCCTTATTCTTTGAATGCCCATAAAAACTTTCTTACTTTGATTAGATAAACTTACCATTGTATTTTAATATTCTTTCTTTCTTCCCCCCCCCCCCCCCCCCCCNTTTTCCCCCCCCCCCCCCCCCCAACATTAGATCAGGAATAGAAAGTTCTGTGACAGTCATTGTACAGTAACAGCGTTATGTGCGGATGGGTAAATTCTCATGCAATGAGAAATAGCTGTTTTCTTTTAGTTGTGTATACTAAACAATCAAAAAGCTAACAGTTAACCCAGGAGAGATGGAATATTGCCTAAATGTGATAAACTCCACTTTGGAATATAGAAAAAGTTGGCCATGTGTTGGAATTTAAAGCTCTGCCTCAGCTAAACCTCCAGTACCAGTAAATGAACACCACTGTATTTAAAGAAGTATTTAATATGTAACATTGGGGAACTCAAATATTAAAGTGAGGGACCTTTCTAAGATCTTGCCTGGAATATGAACAATACAGCAGTGAAAGCAGGAGGTAAGGAGTAAAGAAAAAATTCTGAGAAGAATCTGGAGAATACCTTCTCCTCCAAAGAAATAGTAGCTGCCCATGGATGACTGTAGAGGGTTTCATTGTGAACTGGGCCTAGATGAGCAGGAAGGCATGCATTTTAAATAATAAGCATTTAATATATAATTTAATATAATAAATATAAAAGCTTATAAATAGAAGCTCACTATTCTGAACTTCATATTCTGTTCAGTGTCTTGGTTTTGCTCCTGAAAAAGTCAGTATGTGAGATCCAGTACATGATAAAGATGGAACTGGTGGAAAAGGAAGAGATCTGGCATCACGTTCAGGAGTTGCAAAGGCAACATTCCAGCTCATGCCTGTATGAGGTTGTTGCTCCCCTGGTGCAGGGATGTGAGGTGGGAGCTGCTGTTTTTTTCCAAAATCTGCTGAGCAGCTATGTCTTGTCTCAGTGTGAGGCAATAGCTCCTGCTGAAGTGCAACTATTTGCTAGAGACAGTGAAAAATAGCACTGGTACTAAAGAGTGGATTGTATGGCTCATTGGCACGTGCTGCAGTACTGAGAGGCACGGAGTTCTTTGCCTGTTAGAGAGCACTCAGGATCCAGAGCACTGCCGTCTGTGTAGTAGTAAATGGGTAGACACTGAATTTACATCAGAAAGTGTGGGAATTCAGAATTATGTCCCTTGATGCTAGTATTCTAAGTGGGCACTCTGATTTCCTTTGTTTTTTCAGTGAAGGTGTAATAATACATTGAGGTACCACACTGGGTAAAGCAAGACAAAGAAGTAACATTTCCTTGTTTAGCGAGCTGAGGCTGTCTCCAGCTAGAAAATAGAGGCTGTTCCCCTTTTCCTTCCCCAGCTTCTGCTTTTTTGGCCATCAGGTGTTCAGTGAAAGCCATTGCACGGTTGTTACTGCCCTGACTGCTGTGCTGCTCTATGGTGATTTGTACCACTCCGTCACTGGAATCTGTCTTTCAACCTTGCTGCAGTACGTGTAGGTGAAAGGCATGTCTGACAGTGTATGGGAAGCCAAATGTTATGTGGTTTACAGGTGGCATTTTTTTTGTGGCTCATCAGAAGGCACTAAAAAGGAGAACTTTTCATTTCTTAAAACGTACTAACCAGAGAAAGTGGAACAAAATAGGACAGCTCTGTGGTTTGTACTAACAGTGAGTAGTATTAATCAAAAGTTAAATTCATTTGCCTGACTAGATATAAGAGAGTCTTCCAAATGTGATTCTCTTCCTTGGGAATAAGGGATTTTAGTTACTTGTACACAAGTAGTTCTATACTAGTGTCTTACAGAAACGTGTGTTATTCACAACTAACAAAACAGTATACTTGAAGTACCTGTCTTCCGCTTTGAAAGTGGTCACCATATTTAAATGTCTAAAGTTATCCTTTTTTTCTTACGTAAATTATGTGTGATGTGTTATAGGAGCCTTGGGAAATCTGTCAAAAATGAATTCAGTAGATTCTTCTTTTTACAGTACAGGAAAGGTTTTGATAAATGTATTTATGTACAAAATTAAGTATGTATTTAAGTTAGTAGTTACCTTCATATAAGTGATACTTTTCATCATAGATGTTCTTAAAGTACTCTGTAAAGCCATTTCATCCCTCCTGAAGAGTTGTCTATTATTGGTGGTCTCCTGTTTATGCAAATATATAAAAAATTACCAGTGTGAAATGTTCATTGTTCAATTGGAATAGTGTTCTTTGAAGGAGATAATATATTGTGAGAATTAAAGTGTAGTAAAAATAAAGCCATTATGTGTTGCCAAAATTGTATAGGCTTTTTTTTCTTAGCAAATTTGAATTGTTTATAGGGACAAGCTTAATGATTGATTTTGTCCGAGACACAATGAACAAAATGAGGGGGAGACTTTTTATAACCAGGTCTCTCTAATACCCGTTTTAAGTCATCAGTCAGATTATCTTCTAAACTGAATAAAGAAACTTGCACTACTCAGCAGTACAATATACTCAAAAGTTCATTCAAAACTAAAAAAGGAAAAGAAGATATATTACCATTTAAGTATGATATAAATAATATAAACACAATATCACATCTCCTCAATGTTATTTAGTGAGACTACAGACAGTAGTTTGAATCCTAAACCAGTATTCTTTTGATTCGGGACTCATTTAAGCTACTTCCCTTATTCCACGGATATATTTTAACATACAGATTAGGAGAATGATGAATTTGTAAGTAATTAACATCGGGAAAATGCACTTAGATGCCACTGTCATAAAAATAACTGGCTAGACAATAAAAGGCCTGATTAGCGAACTCCAAACATGCACCAGCTTCTTTTGAGAAAAGCTCCATGATGGTATCAGAAAATGAGAGAGGGTGATTCTTCATTGTTTGGAGAAATGAGCCAGGTCCATTCATCGAGGAGAGTGAAAATGCAAGTTTCAGGCAAGTCAAGCCCATTTTCAGTGCAATCAGGTTTTGCATCCACAGATACATGCACAGAAATGTAGCTGCTATCTTTCCAGTGGCTGTGGCAGCAATGTTAATAGGTTCCAAGCACAGACAAGCACTATCTGTTTCCAAGAAAAAAAGCACAGTAATTGGAAACAATTAGGGGAGTACGCACTGAATACAAAATAAGATGCATAGTTGCTTGTGCTTTCTGATCAGTTTAATGTTGCTGTGAGACCTGGAGAGAGTGTATTCAGCCCAGCAAAATTCTCCTCAGGTGCTTGGGAGTGAGAGCTACATTGCTTGACATCTTTATTTTGCTTCCTCCTTCTGACCTTAAATGCAGCCAGGGATATTAGGAGGAGTAAATGTGGGGAGATTTGCAATCTGGCTCCTCTCCTGTTATCCCAGTGTTATCCCCCTTGGCCACGTTTTTCATCAAATGTGGGATGGTTGAGGAGCTGAGGTTACTTCTGTCCTAGGATCATAACACAGTACACCTACTGAACTTAAAGACATCCATTTCTTGGTCTCAGAGGAGACCTTGATTGATTTCAGTGGTAGGAATTTCAGTTAACAACATGTAAGTCCCAAAATAGATTTAAGTAGGAGACAGCGATTTAAAAGAAAATCTCTAGCTCTGTAATCAGGCATACTTAATAAAAATTATTATGGGAAAGCTGTATAGCTACATTTTGGAATTACTCAACATCTTAGAGCATACTTCTTTTTCCAAAAGGCCTCGTACAGCACTGTTTCTGGACTTGTTCCTCCTGTTTGTTGTGTATTTAGGCTTACACTTGTTCATCTCAACAGGGTGGGGGGGTTTGCCATTCTCAGTTGTGCCGGATTTATACAGCTCTGGGAAAGAGCTGGACTCTCTAGCCTACGTTTTTGTTTCACTAAAATTTTGGTAGTAGTTAAATGACAATTTTACTCTGGAAAATTACTAGGAGCAGTAGTTTCCTGATTGTTTATTAACGGTTTATAAACCACTCTGTGACCACGTTACCTTTGTTATTCTTAACATGTCTGTATCAAAGGCTGACTTCCAGATTACTTTGTGGGGCTAGGGAGAATTGAGAAAGAAACTTGCAGTATGAAAACACAGCCTGTGGATATGGTTTCTGAAGGTTTTCTGGTACTTGCTGAACAAAACCACATCTTAAAGAGTTTTCAAGATCGTAGTAAATACAAATACAATACAAAAACTAGAAATAGTACATAACATTCACTGAAGTTTACAGTTACTGTGAATGAAAAGAGTTTTGGGACCAAATGCATGTAATAACCACTTTTTTATTTAAATATAAGTTGAATTAGAGATTTTCTTAATTATAACTTTGGCTACATGCACAAACCCAGTTGTCCTCTCTTTTAAACTAAAATGGAGACTAACCAGAGAGAATTCAGTTGTCACCAGCAAAACATAAACCAAAATACTTGGTGCCTAACGATACGAATTTCAGAAGGCAGCTTGTGCTCAGACCAGTGGTGGGAGGGAAAAACTGGCTTGAGACTACCTGTGAGTTTGTGACAGAGCATGTTCTAGTCTGATACACAAGGGAAATGTCAAGTAACAACTCTTTTACCTTAGGACACTCATGCTCTTTGCCGCGGCCAGGAGCAGTCGAGCCCGACGCCATCAATCAGGAAGCCATTCCGGCCAGCGCCTGAATCCGGCAGCGCACCCAGGAAGCACCTCTCTCAGGAAGCACACACTCAGGAAGCACACCTACAATCGTTCTACAGTTACAGGTCCTCATTCGCTAAGCACTACATTTCGGATAGGGAGAGGGGTATTGTCCACGAGCTTTCCACGCACTTTCCACAGGCTTAGAGCTGCCCCATGATTGGCTACAACATTTGTGTCATTTGCTGTTTCCCACACTTTGTTTCGCCTTCACTATACTTCGTTTCGCTTACTTCCACTTATTTGCATATGTGCCCTTTCAGTAACTCCCTCTTAAAGGGCCTGCTCTCAACAGCTCTTCAGCAGGCACTTTTGGTGATGGGTGAATAATTGCGTGTAATTATTTTGGGAATATCTGGAGGTTAGATTCCACCTGTCATATCTTTTCCATAAGTCATTTTCCCTTTCCTTTCTATTCTTATCTCACATTATTTTGAGCTGCCATGGTATTGCTTGCTTTGATGTACTCCGTATGGATGCCACAATACAGAAGTGTGCCAAACATCAACCAAATAAAATTAATTGGACATCTACCATGATTTTTTGGGGAGAAAAGTCTTGAGGCTTAAAAAGGAATAGTATTGTATCTCCCTGATACTTGGAAATTATTTCAGAACAATTTTATGAAATAAGAAAGCTTTGCTGGAGCATCTTATCTTTGTCTACCTAATCCTTTGACTTTGATACTTTTCAAGGATTGAAGTTAACAGTTTCTCTGTTGAGTCTGTTCTGTCCTTAGTTTGTGTTCTTACTTGTAAAATGAATAAAGCATCTATATATTTATAAGCTACGCTACCGTGGCCTTCAGCAAACACTGCTGTTGATTAAAACATTGGGCAGAGCAGGTTTATCTGACTCCAATTCATCAGCATCCAGAGGTTATGAACCTCAGCTTATTAGGGCTGTATTAATGATGTGATTAATGGTATCGTACTTTTTCCTTCCAGTTTTGCTCTGGAGGCTGACTTCCATAGCAACAGGTCATCACCAGGGAAAATTCTGGGGTAAAGTCTATTAATGATTCCCATCTTATAGCTGGAAACTCTGAATCACGTTGGGATTCACACTTAGCAGTTAGATCTGAACCCTTACTAGAAAACACATTAATGAAAGGAAAACTGGACGGGGCATTGATTCTGCTAAAAGAACAAAACTAAAACGTGTGTATTCTCTGTATTTGTCTTTTGGGTGGGGTTTTTTCCTTACTTTTGCTTTCAAAGATGCAAACGGTGTTTGTCAGTATTTGGGACTAGCCCATTCATAAACCCACTCTTTTAGAATGAAAAATGTTGAATTGGTGTCCATTGTACAACATATTTTTTTTATGCAGAGGAAAAGTATGTGTGTGAGAGGATTCCCTTGAGAGAAGAGGCAGTAGTTTGTTGGGAAAGTACCTCAGAAGAGACATGGAGAAGCTATCCTTTTGCCCCAGGTAGGATCAGATTGTAATTTCTGATTTGTAGATCATCAGAGGTGGAAAACACTTAGCATCCCTTGACGCTCTGTTCCAGTGCTTCATTATTATCCTCAGTGTACTGGTTTTCCTAAATTCTATTCTGAGTATTTGAACCCATTACTACTTGTTCTGTCTGCCACTAGTATGGAGAGCAGATTTTCTTCCTATTTTTTCATATTTTGTGGCTCGGGTTTTCAGGCTCTGCTAGTTCTTGTTGTTCTGGTTTTTAGTGTCTTCTGTTGGTTCACATCTTTCTTGAATATCCAAAACCATTGTGCAGCATCACACTTGTGATTCATAGATTGGAAAAACCTTCCAGGTGGCATCCCACCTTCTTTTTCCTTTTTTAACAGAACAGTTAATAAGTAGCTACTTCTAATACAAATTTAAGATAAGGAAGAATCATTGGGTTTTTGGCTTATCAAAATCTATTTTAATCTTTCTGCAGTCCTCCAACATATTTGCAGTGCCTCTTACTGTCAGGGATGTTTTCTTCTACCTGTCATCTAGATTGTCAAGAGAAATGCTGAAAAGGACTGGACCCTAGACAGACCCTTTGAAGCACCATGCAATCACAGAGTTGCTATCAATTCTTATGTCTGTTCAACTCTTCATATATATTAGTGTTTAGTATATCGGGTGTTTGTCAGGCCAACTAAATTTGAAAAATGTAATTAATCTCTGTTCTCAGTTGAGCTCTGACTGTTGTTGCTATTAATTCTGCTTGACACCAACAGAACTCCTTCATGAACACTGATGCAAAAAGTCATGAAGCCCCGTGGCTTTCTTTTGCATCATCTCTAGGTTCTCTCCAAATAGTTGGCTAGTGTCATCTTTCTGGTTGTAAAGACTGATATGTGCTTTAATTACTTGTTTGCAGCTTACTACATCGATGCTTTATGATGTGTTTAATAGCTCATATGGTTCCTTTCTTGTGGCTGCTTGTATTTGGAATCATGGAAATCTCTGGAGAGGGGAACTTCTCCTTTCTGGAGAGTGTGCTTGTGAGGGATATGTTTCTGGAAGGTAGACCATGGCAGCTAATTTTAAACAGCAAATTATGAGAGTGAGAGACTTATGAAGCAGGCAGGTAACAGACTGGGGCCAGGAGAAGGCTGGAGTATTTCTATACCTGGAAAGGGCATACTGGCTGCTGGATAAGAACAAGGCAAGAGGAAAAACCGAGTCTGTAAGGATATGGTAAGAAGAAAGAAGCTTCATTTTCAAAGCTTTTTACATCTTATTTGGCCAGTCCAAGACTTTTTACTATTAAAAAAATTGCATTGCTCTACTTCATGTTTAGAGATTGCAAGCACTTTGGTGTTTTGGAGCATCTACTTGAAGGGCAGGTTATGGTCAGATCCACTTCAGAAGCGTGCCTGACCTGGTCTCTGCTCAGCTGTGATCATAGGGTTCCTTTGTTTCTTATGGTCATGTTTTGTGGCTTGACCTTTTTGCTTGTGCTCCAGCTGCTTGTGCTGTTCTTTTATGCTCTTCTTAAGTGATCTGACCTAGTTGGTAAGCTTCTTACCTCTGTTTGAGGTCAATGAGGAAGTCATGATTTTGCAAGGTCTCTTGCAACACTTCTGTCCTTTTACATGGACATGGGCAGAATTTGTGTCCTCACTATTAGTTCTCTCCCATGCTGCCAAATCTATTTCACTTTTTTTTTCATACTCTGAGAACAGCAGAAATGCCTAATTCCAAGGACGAGAGGTCAGACACTTCCATACAGTTCAGTTCCAACTTTCTCCGAGATAGAGTACTTGCTTCTAATCTCATGGCTTCTGATTGTAACATTTTCTGGCCTTCAGAGGATACTAGCAACCAGCTTCTTCCCTGTGTAATTGCCAGATTATTCTTTTCTACTGGCTTAATTTTGGTATAGCTGTCCGTGTTGTCTGTTATAATGCCCTTTTTATCCTTTGACATCCTTGTGATAGGAGATGTATCCTAGGTATCATAGCTTTTAGCTCTCCTTGCTTCCTTAAACTTCATACCAGCAGGCACCATTGAATCAGAGATCTCCTTTCTAGCCTTCACGGGAGCAGAAATGTAGGTGTCTGTTCTGTCAGTACAGTTCAGGACTATAGCCAGAGTATTCAGAATCCTGTCTGGGCATGGCTGACAGCTGCAGGTGGACACAGAACATGCAGATGGCTACGGTGGTACTGTTCATCCATATTGGTCTTCTGTGTATCACAACCTTTGCCAACTGTTCTTTATATCCCCTGGGGAATTTCTTCTGTTTATTGCACAAACATATCGGGCTATGAAAAGTAGTGACAAGTTAGTGTTAGTAGCCAGCTAATGCATCTCCCATTTTCTCCACCTCCAATCACACAGTCCTTTTGTACTGAACCCTACCTGCTTATATTTTCAAGAAGAAAGAATCTGTAATAAAAGATCTCACTGTATCAGTGAAGAAGGAGGACGTAAAAGAGAAGACTCCTATTTAAAACGGTACATAATTTGACTGCTATATTCTGAATGGTCATTTATAATCTTGGAAAATAACTGCCAAGCATAGAAGAACATATTTAGACCTAGAACTGGATTATGTGATAAGGAACTTTACCTCAATTACCTTTTACAGGATACTCAAACAACACTTAAAAGGTTTCACTGTGCAAACTCTATGTGTTGGCAAGAGTTTGGCTTCACTGTTGTGATATGAAGCCATTTTAAATTATTTAATTAATTTGTTAAATTACCATGGATTTAGAAAGTAGTCAAGATAATCTGAGGCAAATTTGAAAAAGTAAGATAAAATATTCAACTTCTGTGGTGTTTTTAAAAAGTACAGTTATAGTTTATATTAGCAGTGTAATTTATTGCAGGAAGATACTGAAACAGAGGTCAAAAGAATATGACGTTGCTGTAGGAATAATGGAAACATTCTCATTGGATAAACTGCTTTTCTCGTGTCAGGACACAAACGACTATTGATTTGTCTTAAGATAAAATATACTTAGAATGTATAGGTTTCTTCTGTCCTTCTCTGTCTGATAACAGCTGATGTCAAAGACAGAATATTTAATCAGATGAACCTTGGTTGTCGTCTGGAATGACAGTCTGCACATTTTGGCTGATATTCCCAAAAATGTGTAGACACAAATTTTGTCCCAATCTAAAATTTTAAACAAATTTGGTTTTCAGCTGGTTTTTCTTTCTTTCATAAAAGATAACTGTTCACATGAAATCCAAAGAAAGAAATTAGCAGGACTGAACAGAAGTCGGTAAAGCTGAACATTTTCATGATAATTTTTTATGTGGCTATGAAAATGATGGATTTCATGGATTATTTTCTTTACTGTAGAAACAGTACTAATTGTAGTTTGCCACCAGCATTAAACTAGGATTTTGAATTTAGCCTGTGGCAGTATAACAAGAACTTATGCCAACTTGCAGGGCTGTGCAGCTGCTGAAAACCCCAGTTCTAGCAAGAGCCTTGAAAATGTATGAATGCCGAGCTTCAGCTCTGTCAGTCTTCTTTGAAAAATGCTGGAGCAGATTCTACCCCAACGTGTGCCAGTATAAACGTAGAATTACTTCTGTGATGACTGTTGAACAGTTTTCATCAATGCAAGCCTAAGAGTGGTTTTGTTCATTTAAATAGGCATGGATTTATGGGGAAGGGAAGGACTACGAGGGCTAAACTGTCCAAGTAGCATCAGACAGCCTGACATAATCCCTTTAAACTGGGGCTCTATCTGTCCCTGAGTGGCAGTAACCAGTGTAGCAAGACTGTAGTAAAGCAAAGGGTGTAACTACACCAAAATAAGAAGGTCTTCTCATATGTTTTTAGATGCAGATATTTGTACAACATCATAGAATCACAGAATCGTCCAGGCCAGAAGGGACATCTAGGGTGATCTAGTCCTACCTCCCTGCAGTCAGCAGGGACACCACCAACTAGACCATGTTGTCCAGGGCCTTGTCAAGCCTTACCTTGAGTATCTCCAGGGAAGGGGCCTCAACCACCTCCCTGGGCAACCTGTTCCAGTGGTCCAGCACCCTCAGAGTAAAGAACCTGTTCCTAATACCCAATCTAAATATGCTCTTCTCCAGCTTGAAGCCATTGCCCCTTTTCCTGTCACTGCAGACATTTGTAAACAGACCTTCCCCAGCTTTCCTGTAGGCCCCCTTCAGGTACTGGAAGGCTGCTCTTAGGTCTCCCTGGAGCCTCCTCTTCTCCAGGCTGAACAACCCCTGCTCCTTCAGCCTGTCCTCGTAGCAAAGGTGCTCCAACCCTCTGATCCATTTTCATGTTCCTAAAGACCATGGGGTCTTTGTTGGTTTTCAAACGCAGCAAAGTAAATCAAGAAAGAAGCCTAATCAAAAGATATTTTTTTTTTTGAGGAACTTCCTCCTGGAAATTACTTAGGAACCTTTTCAAAGTTCATTCTAAGTCACTGGAATTCAGTTTCCCGTTACGTTGTTAAGATAAAGCATTTCAGAGGTGATATAATGGAATGTGTATTAGCATAGCACCCAACATATGCTGTAATTCGGCTGCTGTAATTCGGCCGAGGAAAACTGAAATAACAAGGACTGAGAAGAAACTTCTAAGGCTGCACTTTGGGGTGCCTCTACATGTATCATTGGTGAATTTAACTTTGAGTATTATTTTCAGGGGACATAAGGAAGATGTGCATATTGTAGTTATGAATAGTTTGGCCATATAATGTACTCATTGTTAACACTTCAGGAATGAAACCCAAACCAGTCTCGTTTCTTACTTCTACCTCTGAATAATGAATGTATGAGATGTGCCTCTTAGGTGGGATTTATATTTCTCTGCCAGCTTTGGAGGAGGGATGGAGAACCTTATTCCAGTGTGGAGTTACTTGTTCCTCACTGATCAGTAACTACGGTGGGATTTCTGTCATTGAATTTGGTCTGTCTAAAAGCCAGACTTCTAGACTGAAGTAGGCATTTCTACCTTCTCTAGTCATTGGAGAGTAAGGGACAGCTGGAAACAGCAAGTCATCCCATCTCTCTGAGGATATTAATTTCCCTGTGAAAGTACTTGTTCCTCTTCAGTGATACTAGAAGAAAGCCAGGCAATAATCTCAGCCTATTAAAAATAGGTGAAAAGAATCCTTTTATAATGGGAAGCTGTTAGTAATCCAGCAATTAATCCCACCTGCCTATTTGCAGGAGTGCACTGATCTCAGTATTTCTTTGCATGTTTCTCTTAAATCCTACAAAAGGATGTGTGACTCTAGATCTAAAAGCAGCACTTTAATAAGGCTTAGATATTATTGTAACTAGAATAGCTTCCTTGTTTGGAGACCTCCATCTTTGGTACCTGCTGTGATGGGAGGGAGCTCTAGGTGTCATCTAGCCTAACTTCCTGCCCAGAGCAGGACTGACTTCAAAGTTCGATGAGATTCCTGAAGTCTGATGGAGTGCTGAACATCTCCAAAATGAGCCAGAAAAGTTACTGTGTGGGGGATGTGGAAGTCAGCGATCCCAATTGTTGTTTCTTCTTATCTTTATTTTTTTTTTCCATCCTATGACAGTAAATCAGCTTCTGTTGAGTTTATGTTTCAGAATTTCCATCTGAGCTGGTTACAGACTCCCAAAGGATACAATTCCAGTAGTCAAATCAGGTGTTCCCTTGGGTATCACATAGCAGTGTTTGAGGCATGCTCTCCAATGGCATTGACAGCCAACCATATTTTGCTTTCTTGGGAAAGAATGCTCTTCATTACATTTTTCATCTGATTTTGGATTTAAACATTCATGTAAAATGTAGAAAGGCATAGAGCAGAGCTGTAGATGTTTCTCTGTGTAGTTTTTGTTTCCAGGTGGTTATCTTGGAGACCAATGACAGGGATTTGGAAAAATCCAAAAGCAATACTTCCAAAGACCAATGGCATTAACAGAGAACTTAGATTTTCCAACATATTCCTTCAACCTATTTTACTCTTTTCTTTAAAAGTCAGCACTGTACTTTCAGATACTCAATTAAATCTGGGGAGACAGATATAATTCCTTCAAAGTTGAGAAAACATATGTTCTGGAATCAGTTGTTTGTCATCTCCAGGTGAAAGTGGAAGCTTGTTTCTTGCTATGCAGTCCTATGGTTTGCAAGTGCTCCTGTGAGTGTCTTGGTTGCATCCTATGATTTAGCTTACAATTTCAGCAAGTTTGATTCAAGAAGACTGTTGTTTGGGCTCTAGTCAGTTCCAAACCTAGACTTTATATTGATTATTTTTTTTGATAGTAGGAGAATTCCTGACTTTCAGTCTGGTTTTGAGAACTGCTGATTCTCAGGCATTCTTATAAACTCTTCTGAGAGTCCCAAGTACTCCGTGTTTCTCAGGATTACATTTTGCAAAGGCGTCTACTGTGCTTTTTTTTTTTTTCCTTGATATTAAGGCTATCCTATTCTGACTCTACTGCAGCACCATTATAAATTGCTTTCATATAACCTCTGTTTCCCACTGAGGTGCAGATGCTTTGGATTAAAAAACAGCCCTGTAGAGATGAAGCTTGCCTGAGAATTTTTATTTCTATTAAAGCTTACAATGTTAATATTTTTAGTAAGGCTTTTCAACTTGCGTTACAGAAGGTCTGCTTTCCTGAGAGTAGATGAGGCATGTTATCTCTCTGTGGGAATCCTTCTTGTGTCATAGCCAAAACCAGCAGTTTAAATCTTCTATTTGGACTTTATTACATTAGCCAGGACCTTGCAGTGTGAAAACCCAGATGTTTTAATGCATTAAAAAAAATACTCTGTTGTGTACACCTAGCCAAATTAATTATTTGGTAAAATGTTTGCGGTGAAGCAGCAGTTAATAGAAGAGTGGCAGATGTCACACACAGAAGTGTCCATTTCGCTATGGTGCTTTATGGTCTGTTGTGACAGCTAAATGAAGCAGCTCAACAGCTGTCAGCATGCTAATGTTTTGGATTAAATAAACACACTTGGAAGAACTTTCCTCTGATTTTTAAAGCATAATGACTGTGAACCAGCCATGCTTCTTTGCAGATGAAGTTTGAAGTGTTTTGTAAGTGATATCCAGACAAAATGAGGAATAACACTGGGCTGTAAGGTAGACCAGGATATGCTAGTTTCTTTGGAGCTGTGTAACTCTGAACCTCAGTGGGGCTTAGAAATTCTTACTCAGTCTAAACACCAGGTGTAAAGAAAGGTTGCAGTGAGGTAGAGACTCTTCATCCTTTGCTTTATAGTGTTTAATAAGCATAGAGAAATAAGCATAAGAAAAGAAAACCCTTTAGCTTTGGAAAGTGAAGAGACAATCAGAGAAGCTGGACACATATAAACATAGGCTCAATGTAGCTTCTGTCTATTTCCATTAAATTCAATCCAGAAGACTCAGAGCTGAATGTGTGATCATTTTAAAATATTTCTCTTTTGGTTTTCTGTTGGTCGGTGATCACCTTGTAATGTTGTCAGCTGATTCTTCAAGAAATCTGTTTTGTTTGAGGGTATTCTTAATTGCCTTCCTGACCTCAACTGTTTGGGACTTGCAATGCCTGGTGTGGATGTAATATATGGACAGAGTGTGTTGCTGGTCAGTCCTTGATCCTTTTGTGGTAGCTCATCTATATCATAGGATCTAAGAGGGAGGGCATCCTTTATTGTCATGAAAAATACAGCTGGTGACATCCTCTTTAGCATGATACTTTTCATACTTGGCTGTCAAATTGAGTAGGGTCATATCTTTCAGCACCAAGGCTGCTGAAGAACAATGAGATAAATTATCATCACAGTTTTGTTCTCTCCACCTTGAGTTCCTGTTGCTTTTTACTCGAGTGTCTGCTTCTGACTGTTGCTGGAAGGTTGGTGTCACAAAATAAGAAAAACACAGGAAACCTAAGGTCTGGATGATTCACCCGGACTAGCAGGAAAGAGTGAAGGTTTACCATCATCAAAATATCTTCAAAGTTGGAAAGAAGCATTTGTGATGGCATCTGAGGGAACTGCAAGGGAGCTGCATCTTTAGCTGTATCTGTGGATGGAGCAAGGACCACTTATTTTCTGGCGCTTTGCCATTCCCTGTATCTAATTTTTAAAGAGTGTAAGTATGAACAATTAATGAATGCCTTTCCTCCTGC
>VZTM01017836.1:219125-271857 GCA_013400555.1 Jacana jacana | reverse complement strand
GAACAGTTCAGTGTCTGTACAGACTCACTGTAGGATATTCTCTGTTCTCTGGTGGGCTGTTCATTTCAGAAGAGCGTAAGGCAGCCTGATCACCCCTAGTCATCTACAAGCAGTTGAACGATCAACTGGAATTACATGGTAATGGCAGGATAGCATAAAGTTTAGCAATCTAGTACTCAGAGATGTCATTATACTTCCTAAAAGTGACTCAGAGTATGTGTTTTGTTCCTCTGCTGTGTTAAGAATAGAGTTGGATTGACATAGGGCACTTGAATTAAATAGTTAGATAACAGGGTGGTTTGGGGTTTGGATTTTGTTCTTTGGGGTTTTTGGTTGTTTTGAGGGTTAAGGAGAGTGGTTTTTGTGATGTTAAGTCAAGATAGTAAAAAATATGGAGGACTAGAACATCTGAAAATCAGATCCTTAATCTGTTGTCATGACTGTTAAGGCTTCTTAAGTCGTTTTGATGCCACAATAGAATAACAAGTACACGACCGTTAGTTACTTTTGGGCTTGGAAGCAGCTCTGATCACAAGAATTTTTCACTAGCTTCTCTTTCATGCTCAGCCTTAAATTCTCATTTGAGCCAAGAGCCTGGCATGTAGGTATTTTAACTTACATTTTTTGAAACCTTCAAAAATGTGTCTCTTACAGCTGCTTTTTTCAACTCAGTAAGCATATTTCCTCTGAAAAATACTTTGTTGCCCTTACTTTTCACCCATATGACAAATAAATGAGCTTTAATTACTGTTTTTGTAGGGATTGAGTCTCTTTCAGGTTTTGATTTCTAATTTTAAATTGGGTAAATAAACTAAATGTGATCTCTATGTCAATAGAAGGCAAAGGAAGACTACAAAGTAAGGTGCTACCTCTATAGCTTTGCAACAATAGAATAAAACATGGAATAATGATCTGTAAATGTATCTAATTACATAAATAATGCATTTGTGTAATTGTCTACTAGGAATGTGCTAATGAAACAATTATTTTTAATTGTAGGATGCTTGATTGTTTCAGAAATATAATTGATTGTAATCAAGAATCAATTAAATGTTGGTAGCAATTGTATTTATCAAATTTAATACATTACTATAGTTTAGCATTTTTTTCAAAAAAGGAAGTATTAAAGGACTATACTAGTGTTATGTCTTCATACTGTTGGGCTGATGGGGTGGCACTTACTGTAATACTGCACAATGAAGAAGAAACATTTAATTTCTTCTCATCTTTGTTTCTGATCTCATCTGATCTGTCAGGATAAACAAGGGTTTAGATTTGCTCAGTGTTCATAACCCTTAGCTTGCTGTACGAAGCAGGCTTTGATAGAAAACAAGTGAGACCATGTGAGACTCTTTCAAAGGTGTGAAACTCGCAGTCATGACCATGTCGTAAGAATAGTGCTCTGCACGGCAGGGTGGTTGCCTGTGAGGAATTCATACCAGCCTGCCTTCCCCAAAAACCCTGGCAAGCAGTCAGCCTGAGATATGCTTTCTCTTCTGAACTGTTTTTGGGTTGTAGTGTGTCATGGGGAACTGTCAGCTTTCACCCCAAACTAGTTATTGTTCTTCTTGCAAATAAAACTTTAATCATTTTAGTTTGATGGAGCTTAATGTAGCTGATGTGTGCGGAAGAGGCATTTGATCTGCCTCCCCGTGACTCTACTGGCTCTACAAATACAAAGGACAAACAACTAAATGAAATCAATACAACTCTAAATGGATAGTGAGCTGACCAGGTAAATGAAGAAAGCTTTAACAAACCTCTTTTTGGCATCATATGGAGATGTTTTGTTAATGCTGAACTTTTTTTTGACCTTTGTCAAAATTTTGAAGGCTTATTACATACTGGATGAGAGAGTGGATCATCTCTTATCTGCATAAAATGCAGATCACATGTACAGGTCACGTTTCCATGGGTTTATGGGCCCTGATCAGCATACTTGACCAGCTTGTGTGCCCGGGGAAAACTGAAATCGGCACTGAGGAGCAGGTAAAGTACAGAGTTCCTCACTAAGAGAAGCTGTTTAAGGACCTGTGATCTACTGCTACAGTTCCATGGGAAGAAGCATTTTTTTGGCAAGTGTGCAAAATATGTATATAGTAAATATAGAGAGTGCCATCTACTGACGCGCAAGGGGAGAATATATACGTGGCAATGTCCAGAAATGTGCCAACTCAATAAAGTTGTTGTTATACTCCAGGTGGCTTCCTGACTGTAGATGCAAGTGTGTCTAGTCTGGGCTTGTGTTTCCTCTGTAGTGCCGTAGAGGGATCAGTCAAGCTGTCTGATGTGATCTTGGTACTCATAAAAACTCATCCCTGTAACCAAAAGCCTGAGAATGATGTGCAAAATTTCAATGGGAAGGAGGAGGGGGTTTTAATTATTATTTTTAAATCAGGTTGGGAAGAATCTAAACTCTTTATTTCTTGAAGCTTTTTGGCCTGGTGTCACTGGAAACCTGGTGTAATCTGTGTCTTGTCCTTAGGTGTTTTGCTGGATGGGCTGCGGAGGAGCTGCAGAAGAAGTAGGAAGTTGGTCACCTCTGCCTTGTTTTTTCTCTTCAGGAAATTGAGTGTTGAATTCTCGTTTTACTACTGAAAAGTGCTCTATCAGAAAATATCTGACTATTACTATAACTTGCTCCTTAATTTGACAAAGAGAAATTATCAGAATTATTTGCTTTCCTGTCTGTAGGGGCTAATTATTTGAGTAGGGAGTTTCTGGACTTGAGGATAAAGAAAGTAATTTAACTTTTTTTCTTTTCTTTTTTTCCTAGCACTAAAAATTTTAGGCTTTACCTCCCACCTCTGAAAACACAAACCTACTGATCAGAAAAGGTTAGAAAGACAAATGAAATATTAGGGAATATTAAGCTAAGAGTGAAGAGCAAAACAGAGAACCTCATTATTCCACTGTTTAAATCTGTGGTGTGTTGTATGTGGGGTGCTGCATATGCAGGTTTGGTCTCCCTGCTTCAAAAGAAATGTTCTATAAACTAGGGATGGGTGACAAGTATTATCAGAGGTTAAGGAGCTGCTACTGTGCTCAAGAGGGTCCTACAAAAAACACAGAAGGGAGGAAATGGTACTCTCCATTACTCAGACTAGAAGAACTGAGAGGCAACAAAATGTAAAAAAAATGTTACTGTGGAACTTGGTGCCAAAGTATGATCTGAGAGCCAAAATAATGGGATTCATGAAGAATTCATGAAGAGTACGTTGGCTGTTAAAAACTGATGCAATTGCAACCTTTGACTTGGAAAGCTTTTTCCCTTCTAACTTGGGGTAATCAACGCTGCATGTCCAAGAGGGGTCACTTTATTCTCATCCCATTTCTTATATTTTCCTCTGATTACAGCCTACTGGACCTTGCAGGAAATAGACTAAAAATCCACCTTGTTTAATAACCTAACCCAGAAGCAGCAGGAGCCAGATGTTAAGACCTTGCCTCTTACACCATGTCTGCAGAGTCATGGCCTATTTTCTGTCTGCGCTGTTTGTGGCCCTAAGAGCTGAATAATTCTTGCACGGGTGCCACTGGGGTGTCATTTGGGATGACAGATAGGCTCTGCTCAGGGTACCCTTTAGGAAGGGATAGAGGTATGCCTGGAACAGGATTTCTGACTCCTTTTTGTAACACAGGTGCCTAAAAGAACTAGGGACTGCAATGCCAATCCTTCAGATACCCAAGACATTCCATTGGCTCTGTCCCTTAATTACGAACCAAAGACAATATTCTTCAGTTCATCTGTAAATATCTCTAGAGGCGCTTCTTGTCAAGAGAATTTCTTCTGGCTTTTCAAACTCAAGTGAACTGTTTTGATGATAATATAACATAAGTGTGTCCCTAATCACACGAACATGTTTGTAGGTAAGTATGCTACTTCATTTCCATTAGATGCTTGAAAATAATGTACAAAAATTGCAGATTTCTGCAGCTGGAACTCCTCTAGGTGTCCTCAGTTCCTTCCCAGGTACCCACCTACCTTTCAGACATGTTATGCCAGCTCCCAGATTTCCATAAAAGCTTTGGTCATCACAGCAGTTTTCCTTGTTTATAATTTTAACCATATAATTTGGTTTACATTGAATGTCACCATTGGCCCATGTCGACAAATCACCTTCAAGGGATTAAGTGACTCTTTCCTTCTGTCTCATTTGTTGCATGCTTTCCTTCAGTAGTCATTTACTATTGAGGTGATGCCATTGAGGTGTTTTTCTCATTGAGGAGCAGTATTAGTGCCATCTTCAAGTATACAAAGGAAAAAAAAAACAAAAAGACGACAAAACCAGAGAAAGGTCTTTGTTCCAGTTGATTAGCAAACCTAGTGATCGTGCCATCTTCCTAAATCAGTTGCCAATTACATTCTGTATTGTCTTTTCTTCCTATAATATAAAAATGCTCGTCACTAACCTTGTTAGTAGGTTTCTACCCTCCTGTGGTCTAAACACACACATTAAATTTTAGGGATCATTCTTTTGAATTTTTATCCTGCTTGCATGCAAGTTAGTGTCAGAATGTCTGTTGAGGATGGTTTCACTGGAGGAGACTGTCTGGAAGGGTATTAATGCCTTGATGCAGCTGAATCTTGTGAGCTTTCACCTAGAGATGGGAATGTTGCACTGATATCCTTTTGGGTTTTTTGTTTGTTAAGTGACGGTGCACGTCTACTGTGAAGAAATGTTCTTAAGCAAAGTTAATTCTTTGTGATTGAAATAATTTGCTGGAGAATGGCAGTTGGATTAGAGATCTCAGTCCTTGCAGTGCCACCGTGCTACACCACTACTCCAGGAGGTCACACTTTGGCAAACACAGAGCTAATGCATTTATTTCAGTGATAATACTGTCAACTCCAATTTACAGCAGTCTGGTTTAATGCAGAGCTTACCAATAATTTGTAGTGATCAGAAGATCAATGAGATTTAGTGTTCACGTTCTGAATGAATAAGTAAGGGTTTGGTGGCCTCCTGGGGACTTCTTTCTCATTTTTGGCTGTGACAGCTGAGAGTCCTCAAAGTTGAAGCTGTAATTCACTGATGTAATTTTAATTTTAGGATGTAAAAACCCAAACACTTGATGTTTTTAAAGTTAGTGACTCATGAAAGTTAAATCGGGGTGCTGTGTCAGTGATGGAATTTTATCCCCTTGTTTTTTAGTGGTACAAATGTAGGCAAACCCGGGCTAATGGCCTCTGTTGTTAGCAGCAGCGTGCTCTCACACAGCGGTGCAGTTATGCAGCAATCTTACTTAAGGCCTTTTTTTCCCCCATGGGGTGACCTCTTTCCTGGCTCATTGAGATTAATTCTTGAAGATTCTTGACCTGATCTGATGGAGGCGGAAACTGAACGGCAGTTCTAAAATTGGTAGCCTCCACATGAGCGCTGCGTCTAGCACATATTGTGCCTTTAAAAATGAAACAAATAAATACCCTCCCTGCACAAGGAACCCAGCCATGGCTTTAGCATCTCTTGGCATAGAAGCATTTCATGCCACCTGTTGACTTAAAGGGATCTTTCCACCCTCTCCCCCCATCCATTTCTAACTTTTGTGTATACAGCACTGAACTTACTCAAAGCAGCAAGGCATGAAGAATAAATTGCTGAGAGCTCCAGTGAGAAATGTGTTATATGAAATCATGAAGGAAAAGGAGTGAGCAGCTATTACCGTGTTACAGGAGAAAAACCCTTTCACAATGAAACACAAGGGTAAAACAGAATATATTTTACCTCTCCTAAGCTCTAGAGTTCCTCCCCCCTCCCCTTTTCTTTTTCTTTAAATAAACCTGTATTCTGTTCTCTTATGTTGTCATCTACTTGCAGCCCTCTCAGAAGGAAGTCACTGATATCTAGATTGCACACATGATATCATGCTACTTTTGATTTAGAGGGGTAAAAGGTTATTAGAGATAAATTATTTGTTTGACAAGAAATTCAAATTGCCTGTAATACTTGTTGCTAGTTGTCTTGTAGATTGGTCAGTGTATATACAATTTCTCCACTAAATTACAAGATCAGTCTGGATTTTGACATATTTGCAAATAGTTATTATGTTTATCTTTCACACACATCAAATGCTTGTATGGTAATGTATGTGTTTTTAAAAGAAATCCTACATCAACTGCAATTTGTGGTGTAAGAGTGATACATTCTTATCTTTAAGCTTTCGTACACAAGAGTAGTTAAGAAAGACAAAGCAACTTCACAGTTAAAATTAGGAAAATTCTAAGATTTAGGGGCTTGTCAAGAATTGACAGGTTATTTTTGCTGCGCACAAATAACACCAGGTACAGAACAGTTACAGCAAATTTGGTAGGTTATTGCTCAGAATCCAGTATCTCCTAAACTCTAATGAGTACAAGCTCTGGATATGTGGATTTCATTAATATTCCTGAACTGAGTTGTATAGGCATGAGTTATTTGAGGTGGCACTGCAATTTTTCCCTACCTGCTCAGGAAAGAGCTATTCAGATTCTGCTCTTGCTGCTGGAGGAAGCTGGCATGTTAATCCACTTTGCTTACTTCGCAGTTATTTAAATTTATTATTTTGGGGGAGGATTTTTCCAAGAACCTTGGCCTCAAATTGCTAAAAGCGCAGCTCTGGAGGAGCCTTTATCATTGATTCTCCTGTATGGGAACTGACAGCGTAAAGTACTCTTTTTGCTTCCAGGTTGCATTTGAAGCTGCAGACAGCGAATGGCCTGAGCAGAGCAGGTTTGTCTCGGACAATGTGGCCAGGATAGGTAGCTTGCCTTTTGAGGGCTCTCTGCGTACAGTGTTTCTGAGTCTTTTCCTGTCTCTGCCATTTGTTGTGCTGGCTGTTTTCATGCGCATAACTGCTCCCAGTCGCCTGTAATTGCAAGGGCACTCTAAGGTGAAGCTGTGCCTTGTTTAGGGAAAGACATGAACAGTCTGTTTGGGCCATATGTTGTTGCCTTGTCCTTTTCTTGAAACCTTTGGGTAGCTCAGCATGTTACGTACAATGATTAGGAGCACCAGAATCTTTCAGGGCACACGACTGGGGCCAGCTTAGCTTCAGTGTAATTGACAGCTCTGTGGAGTCTGCATGAATCTTAGATGGGCATAGCAAGGAAGCTTTTCTGGTCTGATATTTGATTTTTTGAGGGTGAACTGCTCCATATTCCCTAATTTTTCTGGCCATCTTGTGTGCTTTCATTGCAGAGAATGGAACAAATCAGGTATTTATTTTTCTCATTTATTTACAAAAGCATCACTTTTCGCATCCATGGATGTGGCTGCTCTTTATCAGCCCACAGCTAGTTGTCCAGTGGAGACATTTTAAAAAAATATATTATTTTTTTTGGTAATAATTGAGACTTTCTTTGCCATGGATGCAAAAACAAGGAAAAGGTCAAACTACGTAAGGATGCTGGTTTGACAAGCAGCTTGCTTGCAGCTTTCCATTGATGTTCAGTCTAGACATTTGCTCTAGCTATTAATTTGGTTAGAAACACTTAAGGACAGAGATCTATTATTTCCTCACTGAAAAAAAAGAACAGGATAAAGCTTTGTTTTAAAACCGATTATGGTTGCTAAGTAACAGTCTTCCCTAAATTGAGTGTCTTCCTCAACAACTAATCCCAAAGTCTTAAAAAGTGAGAAATTAAAGATGTGATAAATCTTACTCTGTGCATGTGATTAACAGACATTTTGACTTAAGCCTTGGTCCCACTGTTGGTGGAGAAAGCTTCCACCGGCTCAGTGCCATTTCTCTGCTGATTCTCATCCAGAGTAGAGAAATTTTTTAGTGTAGCATACCTATTTGGCAAATTCTGTTCTTTTTAATGAACTAATTACTAGAATTTTCCACATTCCCTCCACCTTCTCACATGAGCACTGATGGTTTGGTTTGGTTTGGTTTATTTTTGAGGCAGATGAAGACATACTTAAATACAGGAATTAAATTGGATATTGTCATTAAATGAGAAGGAGAATGTTTCAGGCTGAGCTAACAATGGCAGTTTACAGCAGTGCATGCATTCTGTTCCCCAGTGGCTTTTGGGTGTAACATGGCTCTGCTTTTTCCTGCAATGCTCACGAAAGGACAGGAAAGCAGATTTAGGTTTCAGGCTGAGGGCTATAAGCACATCCTTCTGCTTCGCAGACTGCACTTAATACTGTAAGTCACAGCACCTCTTGGTCAAGTCAATAAATCTCTTGCAGTGCAGAGACGCCCAGGGTAACAACATCTGAGTTAGTACTAGAAATGGAAGTGGAACAGGCATGTTAGCATGGCTTTGCACCTCCTGAGCTACTGCACTCAGCCACAGCGGGTTTATTAGCTCCAGTGGAGTGCTGCGCTAAAGCTTTTGGACTAGGGTTTTTGGACCTCACCTGTGTGAGGCTGCACTGAACAGAACAAGTAAGTGAAGTGTGGTCAGGCACTTGGTTGGTTGAACGCTACCCACCCCCATTGCGGACACACCTTCCAGTAGTTTTGTTGGTGAACTTCTTGGTTATGCCATATGGTTTTTATCTATTTCTTTTTCTTTTGAAGGTCTCAAAGCTGTTGACAGCTTACAGAAGTTGACAAGTATTATTGCAGTTGAAAGTACTTTTATATTTTTCTGGAAAAGTCTGGGGAGTTGATGAGACCCTGCAAACTGATTTAGTATGTGAATGTCTCACTAACACATGTAGGAAGTCAGTTTCTCAAGTATCTCAACATGGTTAAATTTCTTCTCTGGTTTTCAGATGTAATTAAGAGAACGGTACTAATGTTGTCATACACAGGATGATTATTTTGTGTCTTCACCATTAACTAACAATACAGCAAAGTTAATATATTACCGTTGTTAATATATTGTTAACAAAGTTAATATATACCGTTTCCCAACTGCTTGGTACTTCAGGCATCTGAGCGTAGTGCGCTGGGGTTGATGCTGAGCTTTTGTGTTTGGCCTCACTACGTTCCCCATCCTGTCCTCTCTGTGCCATGCTTTTAGAGGTGCTTGGCTCTTTTGATCTCATGCTTGAACGGCTATGAACCCCTTTCTCAGGCTGGACCCTGGCCAGTTAGCGCACGTGTTGAACGGGAATTCTGTGCAGAGCTGCGCTCTCAGCTGAATTGCTCATGGTTCTTCCGCAGTTGCCAAAAATATGGGAATAGGTGACCCGTGCTTTAGTGGAAGGCTCTCCGTGGTGGGGAATCCCCCTTGGCCCCTCTGAAAAAAAAGGCTGAGTACCCAGGACATCAGACTCAGGAAAACAGGAAGCTCATGCAACTGCCTTGTAAAACAGGGACTATTGTTATCTTCCTTTCCCTTCAGGTTTAAGTCACTGAAGGTTGTTTTGCCCTTGTCTGTCTAAATGTAAACTCTTTACAGGCAGCTTGGTTTTTTTAAATGAGGAAAAATATACCCCATAAAATCAGATCTTCTCTGTTTTCTTTTTTTCTCAGCAAAAGTAGCAAACTGAGAAAATCCCATCTGGTAGGTGTAACCTGTGTTGTCTTCCACTAGAGGTGGGTTGTGGCTTTTTGGTGTTGGGATCTATTTAAAGCATTGTCATGCGTTGTGACCATTTAGCCAAGTGATTCAGATTGTTTATAGCAGTAACCAGCTTCCTCATTACTCACTGCTCCATGAATCGGTTTCAACTGCAACACTTAATCGCCAAAGATTTCCTATTCTCATTCATAAAAAATATTCTCAGATCATCTATTAAATATATTGATGAGAATTAGATCAAAAGTAATCTTTGAGGAACCTCACTGTTCCGTTGCCCAGTTCATGATTTTTTTCCCAGTCACTTTATGTTCAGATGTGCTGGTTAGGTAGCTTTCAATGCCTTTAGTAGGTGTCGCTACTTCCATCTACTGGCATTTTTTAAATGGTCAGATTTTAAAATCGAGATAACATGTCATACTAAGTCAGATTTTTATTTATTTACTTTTTAAATGCAAATACTCCATCAAAAAAAGGCTAGGTTTTCTCTTGACAAGACCTGGTACCATGGAACTTGTTTACTGAAATTGTTTTATTTTTTTAGCATCTATTTCTTTGTTGATAGTCTCTATTTTTGAATGATCTATTTAGATAGCTTAGGAACTGTACCAAGTTACTTAGACTCTGATTCCTTATCAACACCACTGCTGCTACCTTTATTTTTTTTACTTTTTAAAAAAACTCCTAACTATGGAACTAAATTGATATTTTTGTAATCATGTAGAAGTAATCTGTTTTTTCCAAATATTTATCCATAATTAAAAATATTTGGGAATTTTTTGAATCTTTTAAAAAGGTTATACATTTTACTGACATTGTTTTTTCTTTTCTCTCGTTATTTATATATAAGTGGGTTTTAAGTTTCATCACTCCTTTTGGGGCATCTAGTAATGTATGTGTAATATGTTCCCAGTTTTTATTAATACCTCTCTAATACTTCTGTGCTCCCAAAATACAGTTATGGTCATAGCTGCTTAGAGTTTTGGGAAGCTGGCTCTTCAGAAAGTTCTTATTGTAGTGTTTGGTATACCACATTGTCTTCTGTTTTAAAAATATATAACTATCAGAAGCTTTCCAATTTCCAAATGTGCTTATATTGATGTTTGAAACAAGAATACTTTTTCCACCTCTTGCACATCATGGACAGCTAGTAAAGGAAAATCTTGCCTGTTTCCTGGCGATACTTGCTATTTGGATGGAGCGGAGTGGATGACCTCCAGTATCTTTGGTGCTGTGAGTCATAGTCCTTAAAGTCTAAACTGTTGGAGTTGCTGGTAAACTTCAGTTTCAGTGTCTGAGTATTGTGATCCATGCCACTGGTTTCAGTAATATTTCCAGTACTTCCTTTTTTCCTCTGCATATAGACATCTTCAGTTCCTCTTACCAGTTACTTAGGCAGATAGTACTCACTTTTAATTTTTATTTTTTTGTTTAAAGTATGTGCTTTGAAAGGTTCAGTGCACTTGGATTTATGTTGCTGTGAGACTAGCTTATATAGCAGTGTTTGTGCCATAATTATTCTATGGAATGAAAAACCTTCTTGGCTACGTAATTCTGTTTATTGCTTTGGAGAGTGAGGTTTTACAAAGATGGGGCCAACTGAAGCAAATTCTGCTGTATCTGTATGGGGAATAAATACCTTCGTAGAAAAAGCTGCAGAAAAGCAAAAGCATGCTACTTAAAACTTGTCTACGTAAAAATCTATTGTCTTAGTTTAGGCAGCATGGTGGAAAATACATATTTATTTCAATGCAGGAAGGATAAATTAAACCATTTTATAAGAGTAAAAAATGTAGTTAAATGTAGTTAAATCTATTACGATAGACCTTTCAGTACTTCACAAACCAAAGCCTACCTCTTGGTCCCCCTGCAATGTTTTAGCTCACCAATAGCTAGCCCTAGAGATTTAGTAAATTTGTTGTTCTGGAGGGAAATGGGACATTTATGACCTAACTTTCCAGATACTCCTGTCCTTCAGCAGCCTGAGGTTTTCCAGGATGAGTGGAACATAGGTTGGTAAGGTGTCAGGTACCAAAGGAGGTTGCTGCCAGACAAGTCACCTTTTATTTTCTTTACTCTTTCACTTCTGGAAGGAAGAAAACTGTCTTGCTTGGAAAATGTCCTGGTCATTCAGAAGCTCTGTGAACGTTACCTCCACAAGGAGGCTATCAGGACCTCACGGTAAGTCTGTGCACTTTGAGCTGTGGATGGCAGTTCAATTCTTTCTCCCAGCTGCTCTTCCCTTCTCTTCAGATGCCTCATTCAGCATATTGATGAGCACATCTGTGAAGACAGACTTTCCGTTGCCTTGCAAACTGACATTGCACCAGGTTGCATTAATGAAATATGTAACTTTACAACACGTATTCAGTCCTTTGCAGACTGCAATTCCAATATTGTCTACAAGTTCGTGTTGTCACCAACAATATGACCATTAGAAAAACTCAACCAATTTTAAGACTACGGAAGTAATAAATACCTTCATTAGTTTTTCCAAATTCATTTCTCATGAATTAATGATTTGTTTTCAGAGGTAAAATTGCAGTTATTTCTGCATGATTTCCAGAATTGCCCTGAAACCATATAATTTTATCAGATAGAAAAAAATTTACAAAAAAGAAATAGTCCATCAGATATCAATTATATTGTGTTCTGTTACCTTAGGCTTGCTATGTAGACATCTGATGAATTTAAAACAAACTGCTAAGTAATTTCAGTTGGGGGGTTCCCATTATTTTCTCAGATTTGTGCTTTCCTTTCTTTTCAACTGTGATTTACCTTTAAATATCCACTTTTTATGTTTTGATCAAAGCCAGAAATATCATTGTTTTTGTTTGAAAAGAACTAGTACAACATGAATCTCTCATCTCTTTTTATGATATGCTTATTTGTGATCTACTGTAATAATTTACAAGGATGCTTATGAGAACCTACACTCATGGGCATAAAACTAGCTAAACAGAAATTCCTGGTTATGTGAGAAAAGAACTTTCTTCCACGCAATTTAAGTGCAATATTGAGATGAAACAATAGTACAAAGAGATTTGAAGGTATTGTATTTTAGAGGTCAAGTTATTGCAGTATTATTGTAATAATAAAACATTTTCATAGGTCATCAAACTTAAAGAAACAGATTGATTAAGTTATGGAACCTATACAGAAAATTAAGGCTATTTAAAGTATTCATGACACAGACCCCTGAAAATAACAAGTCCCTTATTAAGAAGAAGTTCTGTTGCTAGGAGACGGTAACCACAGTGTCAGAATAACATGTTTTTATTTCATATAAGAAGTGCTAGTTAATGCACATAGTTAAGTAATGAGCAAGGACAGCTATGTAATGTAAGATCGGGTGAAAAGCTTAATTTGTGAGATGGGAAGCCAATAAAAACTTCAGGCCTTCAAAGTCTACCTTAGTGTACTGTGCCACAAAAATAGACCTGTCAGCCTCACCTCTGTGCCTGGGAAGATCATGGAACTGATCCTTCCTTGAAGCCAGAAGTGGTGACACTGGCACAGATTGCCCAGAGAGGTAGTTTCAGGGTACATGCCCCATCCCTGGAACCATTCCAGGTCAGGTTGGACAGTGCTCTGAGAAACCTGGTCTAGTTGAAGACGTTCCTGCTCATTGCAAGGGGCTTGGACTAGATGACCTTTAAAGGTCCTTTCCATCTCAGACTATTCTATGATTCAGTGGTCTGTGAGAAGTTGTGCTGGATTGCTATCAGTGAGTTACACAGTGGCTACTTCTGTTACAAGTAAGGGAATGTGGGTGAACAGCATAAAAATGCTTTCAAATATTTACTTGCATTCAAAGTTTCTATGTCCTCCCCTACTCTACCTGTTTTGGATAACCATTGAGAGAATGCTTTTGTGAAAGGCTTACCTGGCAGAAACAGCAAATGTTAAAATGTTAAATACATGAAGGTAAGTAAGTGAGGAAATATATTTTTTTAATCTTTTTCAAATGTAAAATTATCATGTTACATTTAACCATTCAGGGAACAGAAAAAAAAAGAAAAAAAAAAAGAAGAAGCACCTGGCATTTGCAGCCAACGAAAATTAATAAAAGTGCGCATTTTGAATGTAAACAATTTTTTTCAGCTTGGTCAGGATGAGGCTACATGGGCCTAGGTATAATTTACAAAAATTGCTCAATGAATAATGAATACATTTGTGATTTATATGCAAACATAGAAATTATAAGCTGCTCCTAGTTAATTCACAGAGAGGGAAAAACAACAAAATGCAAAGATTAATTATTTTGAATAATTTATTCCTCTATATAGAGTCGAGCATTCAACTTGAAATACCTTTCCATCCCCCTCCCCAGAGACTATGTGCCCAAATTAAGGAGTAGCCAGAGGGTACACGCATATTTTACACTATTGAAACATCTGTAATGGTGTTTCCCCACCAGCCACAACCTGACCTTTATCTCTCATAACCCCGCTCCAGTGACGACCACCAGTGGTGGTCATAACAGACTTGTCTGGTCATGTTTCCCCCTGTACTCAGCACTGGTGAGGCCACACCTNGATATGGTGTAGGGGAGAACTTGTAGAGTAGGGCTGATGGTTGGACTCGATGATCCCAAGGGTCTCTTCCAGCCAAAATGATTCTATGATACTATTCTATGATTCTATGATGGTAGCATCCAGCTCAAACTGAATTCCAGTGAAGTCTGATGTTTATAGTTAATACCAAGGAATGGTATGCAGAGAGGCTCCTGCTTATACTTACTGCTATAACAACCAAGGTCAGCCAACTTTGTGATGCACCAAGTTGGAGGGTCAGAAGCAGAAGAACATAGAGGGGTCACATCTGCAGGAAGGAGCGGACAGGACAGGTGACCCAAAACTGATCAAAAGCATCAGCCTCTCTGTCTTCAATGATTGGCATCTGTCCATTCTACCTTTGATTCCAATCCGTGTGTTCCTGAATCCAGTTCTTCAGCTTCCATCTGCTGCTGAGTCCAGTCCCAGTGCTGGATGGTGATGTGGTGATGTGATCATCTTCCTGGGAGCTTGATATAGATTTTGTATATATTTTTATATATTTCATTATTTTCTTATTAATGTTGTAGTATTTTCTTTTTATTGTTAACATTTAGGGTTTTTACAACTCATAAGTCTCTCTCCCTTATTCTCTCTTCCTTCCCTTCTGGGAAGAAAGAGAGGCTAATAGAGAGCATCTGTCATTCATTTTGTGGTCAGCCTGGCCTAAACCAAGATAAATTACAATTCCAGAACTAGATTACAAGAACATGATTAAGATTGCAAAGTCAGGAAAAATCATAATTAAGGTTGCCTGTGCAGTTCTAACTCAGTTTCTGTGTGTACGTCCATCCTGATAAGAGTGCTTAATTGCATAGTCATAGCCATTTTTATTCTTTTTTTCCACAGCACTTTCGCAGTCAGTGAGCACCATCAGTCCTCTGTGTGTGTAAAGTAGCTATTCAAAACTCTTTTTCTCTCTATTTCACATTCTCAGGCCTTATTTATTGCTGGCTAGTGAAATTTTGTTATGGAGAGAGAATTATTAATTGCATCAGGTCTCTACAGTGGTGTTTGTCACTATGTCTTTCAAATAAGAATGAATGTATTTTCATGTGAGAAGTTGGTACCATCATCTTTCTATAAAAGGCAATAAACATAAATTGTTGTAATTGAAGTTTGCTAATTTTGAACATTCAATTTGAGGTATCCACAACTTGGTATTTGGGTCAACTATGATACTTCTAAAGCTCACTGACTTCTGCACAGCTCTTCCTGTGGACAGCTTCTCCTTGTTATCTGGGGTCAGCAATGAGAACACAGAGACACAAGGTCTCTGCTCTCCGACTTGTACTTGAGATACCCCATGTCTGGCTCAGAGCTACAATTACAGGGGAAACCTAAATCCAGAATGGACTTTTGATCTTCTGAGCCTTAAATTCTCTCCTGAAACTGTAGGTTGTGTATACACTTTCTGCAGTGACAGGTACTGTCTTTCATACAGGGAAGGAATAGTTGCATCTCCTTTTCTATCCAGTATGCTGTGTGTTATAATTCCCCCCTAGACTGAGATGTGGGCTCCTATTTTTCTTCTTCCTGAGGGTTTGCAAACCAGTCACATATTTCAGGGTTCTCTCTACACTGTCAACAGTTTATGTTGGAGATGGAACGTCTTCCTGACTCCTATTAAAACGGTTATATTTTAATGCATAAGTATTTTTGCTCTTGAGGGGGTTTTTGTCATTTTTGTATTTTAACTGGATTAGAGGGTGGAAGAGCAGAGGGTATATGATTATTTCAGTTAAAGATCAGAACATTCTTATGATGACAGGAGCATATATGTATTGTAGCTCCTGTAGGTACTCAATTTGAATGAGGTATCTGACCAATACTGTTGACTGAACCACTCCTATACCCTGTCTTCCCCAACCCTACAGAAGAACTCAGGTTCAAGCCCAAATATCCATACATGGACAGGTAAAAGAAGCATGAAGCAGAAATAAAACAATGAAGTTTCAGATGGTTTTACTAAAGCCACAAGGACCTGAAAATATAATTTTATGATGGAACCTTTTGGTGATAGTTTGGTTGTTTGCTGTTTTAAAATGCTCATATAAAATGTTACCAACTAGCTGAGAAGCAAAGGGAAAGTTTCTGATTTTTTTTTCCTTATTGTAGCTATTTAAATTATTTCATTATAAGAACCATGACATTTTTAGTATTACTTTTCTTTGTGTACAATGAGTTGGATTCTGCTCATTGTTCCCTCCTTAATCAACAGGTAATTTTAGCATAAGTTTACAAAAGCTGTGAAAAAGTTTACAAATAAGGAATTTAGTTTAGTTTAAATGTAATTTTTGAATAATAGGAGTTGGATTCTCATTTTGAAGGCGTTTGAAAAACTAAGAAATTATAATTTAAATTTATTACAAAAACTGTGAGAACAGACAATATTAGAAAGGACTTAACTAGAAGGAAAGAAAGAAGAAAATTTAATTTGCCACTTGTAGTTTTTGTGGAACTTTCATTTACTTTATTGATGGGAACCTTTTGAAGATTAATCAGGACAGATGCGAAGCCCTGCACCTAGAAAGGAACAACCTTGTGTAATAGCACAGACTGAGGACTGCCTGGCTCAGGTGAAGAGATCTGGGGACCTTGGTCCACAAGCTGAAATAAGCGTGATTGAAAGCATACTTGGAGGATTGATTCCCTTAGTATTGCTGGACCAGTGAATGTTTAGCACACTTGTATATCTGGCAGCATTTAGGACTTGAGTTCTGTAGTGAAAGGCATGTGAAAAGGAAGTCCTAGCTGATAATCATTTTTAGAAAACATGGCCTGTGAACTTTGAGTAAAGACTTCTGCAGCTTTGGTGATTGCAAACTTTAGCCCAGACTGACAGACAGTTCCATGACCTGAATTGTCAAAAGAACAGATTCTCATGGGAGAACCAGTAAGTTTAATGAAGTTTTTCCATGTATCATATCTGTAAGCCTGCCTGTTAAAGAAAAAATATGAAAAAAATAGTGCTTTTCAGACTGCAGAACTCTTAAAATGTCTGAATCAGAAGTGTATAAGTAAAAATATTTCAGAATGACAATTCAGTTCAAGGGTTTTGTGTAGTTTAATCCAGTTTCTGGCTGTCATGTAGCGATAAAATAGCATCTGAGTAATTTCCCTAAGTCTCAGTCATAAAAGCTTTATTCTTTGAGATGATAGTTCAGAAGACATGACCACTGGAAAAAAAAGCAAGGTTTATTATACCAGGTTTATTCTTTGGGCATAATACAGGTAATTAGCCTGACAGTTTCTATACTCACGCTGGTTTGTGTCCAGCTAGGTGGGTACGTGTACGAAGGTTGCTTCTACCTGTCTGTATCTATCTGCAGAATTACAATTGTGCCTGCAATTGCAGTATCCAACAAAGAATAAGCTGTGATTGTAATGTATGTGATATGGGGGATCTTGAAATAAGCTTTCTTCTAGGTGGTTGGCAGGAGACGCTGAGCAACTTTAGCATAGCGTGCTGAAGTATATTTCTGAACTGCTTTCACCTTTATTTCTGAGAAATCAGAAGGGTAAAAATTTCATAATTTCATAAAAGTGTTATCGAGATCTGGAGACGAGTGTTGTTCGTGTGAATTTGGAAGAGAATCCAAGTGACGGCTTTGCATCAGTAAACTTCAGAGTGCTCTAGTAATTCGTCATGCTCGACAGGAAAAAAACCAAATTGAAGGAAGTGGGTCTATAGTGCTCTTAACATAGTTTTGGATTTAGCTGAACTGTACTCTTCAGTTCATTGGCTTGCATGACATTAAGAAGACAAGAAAGGTCAGTCAAATGGCAACATCAAAAAGGTTCTTAAATTTCAAGGATGGCTCTCGAATTTGGCCAGGCTGATGAATCCTAAGCTATTATCATGGTATAGGAGTAGACACATATTCTACTGTAGATGCAAGACTATATTCTTTTGATTTTCAAATAATATGCAGTGGTACAGCAACATTCCCAAATTCCCACCCCAATAAAACACAAAATAAATTTTGCAAATGTGTTTCTTAACACTATTAGCAGATTCTAAAAGATGGAGACTTTGATTTGTGTAAAGTCGTTTATGGTACTATTTAAGATTTTACCTCCACATTGATGCTATTGTAAGTGGGAAAATAATTAATGTTTCTTCCTGACACTAGGGCCAGCAGGTCTTGAAAGGAAAAATCATAGAATCATAGAATGGTCCAGGCCGGAAGGGACCTCTAGGGTCATCTAGTCCGACCTCCCCACAGTCAGCAGGGACACCCCCAAGTAGACCAGGTTGCCCAGGGCCTCGTCAAGCCTCACCTTGAATATCTCCAGGGAAGGGGCCTCAACCACCTCCCTGGGGAACCTGTTCCAGTGGTCCAGCACCCTCAGAGTAAAGAACCTATTCCTAATATCCAATCTAAATCTGCTCTTCATTGGCTTGAAGCCATTGCCCCTCGTCCTGTCACTGCAGACCTTTGTAAACAGACCCTCCCCAGCCTTCCCGTAGGCCCCCTTCAGGTACTGGAAGGCTGCTCTTAGGTCTCCCTGGAGCCTCCTCCTCTCCAGGCTGAACAACCCCAGGTCCCTCAGCATGTTCTTGTAGCAAAGCTTCTCCAACCCATTTCATGATCATTTTCATGGCCCTGCTCTGGACTTGCTCCATCAGGTCCATGCCCTTCCTATATTGAGGGCTCCAGACCTGCACACAGTACTCCAGGTGAGGTCTCACCAGAGCAAAGTGACAGAATGAACTCTCTCTGGCAACACCTCTTTTGATGCAGCCCAGGATGTGATTGGCCTTCTGGGCTGCAAGTGCACACTGCCTGCTCATGTCCAGTTTCAGTTCATGTCCAGTTTCTCATCCATCATCACCCCCAAGTTCCTTTCCTCAGGGCTGCTTTCTAATACCTCATCCACTAGTCTGTATTGATAGTGAGGATTGTTCTGGCCCAGGTGCAGAACCCTGCACGTATGTTATACCTACGCCAAGTAGGAGCCCTGGTTTTTGAAGTTCTGCTTGTACCAAGTGGAGTTTCAGACTGGGTGCTGTAATCAAAACCTTGAGACTACAGAAAGGAAGGACTTCTTGAATTACATTTGACCTACAAGTTTTTTTTAACCTCAGTGGACCTCCTGCATAGGCTTGTAGCCAGTTTGGCATGCATTTATTTGCTATACCCAACTCTTCTTCATAGGAATGGTGTTGAAAATTGTAGTAAGGCTGGCAAGCTTCCAGAGTTAGTAAACCATTGTAGAAGCACCTTCACTCTTTGAAGAGCAAACAGTAAAGAGTAAATGAGTCTTTGTCAAATGTCCACAGATGGAAATTAGCCCTGATCATTAATGGATGGATGTTAGCAGAATAGTGGCATAAATTAAAAATACCAATAAAATACCATTCAAGCGATTTAATCGAAGGCATCAAGGCCAGCTAGTTCAAGAAAGAAAATGAAAAGAAATAATTCTAGAGATGACTGCTGATTTAACTTGTTGCAATTAATACACTTCAGTGCCCTTGGTATGTCTCCAATTGATGAATGCAATGGTAATGACTACTGAATCCATCAAAAATAAACATATTCATTGTGGCTGGCTTTTGAATTGGGAACAATCAGAACAGAAAGTTAAACCCTTGAGCTAATCTGAGGCACCTCACCACTACAGTAGATAGTATTCTCATTTCTTGTGTAATGTCCACCTGTACGCACCTAGCAACAGGAGGACCCACAGAGGCAATGAAAACCATCACTTAACTGAGAGTTTTCCCAAAGTTCCTAAGAGATATTTCTGCACCAGTTCACTTTCCAGGCTACATATATTATGCAACTGTGGAGAGGTGTGACCACAGATATAAACTTTTCTCTGCATCAATACAGATTGATTATTCTAGGTGGTGCACCATAAGCATTACATGTGTTCCCCAAAGATTGAAAGCAAAGTTATTCCTCTGAACAACCCTTTGGATTCTGTTAAACAGCAGTTTCCTCTGCACTGTAGCAATTCAAACAGCTGAATGGGCAGATCCTGACAAGACCAGTTAGTGCTCTTTAAAAATTTTCAGTGAACACTAGGCTTAATTTCTGTTATGCAGTGGACAGGTAAGTTTTAATGCCTGTAGAACACCTGTGAATAGATGCCACTGTGGATTCAAAGAGCATCTTAAAGCTCCCAGAACTCTAAATACTGAATCAATAGTGGTTTTGCTGGTGACATCAACAGCAGTACAAAACCATAATGGTATAGAATAGAGTATTTCAGTTGGAAGGGGCTTACAAACTGCCAGCTGCTTCTAGGCTGACCAAAAGTTAAAGCATGTGATTAAGGACATTGTCCAAATGCCTCTTAAACACTGACAGGCTTGGGGCATTGACCACCTCTCTGAGGCTGACATGCAATACGGAATCCATAAGCATCTCTTACAGCTAACTGTGCCAAAGAATAGCACCTCAATCACATTTCCCTTTTCAAAGCAGAGGCTCTGTAAAATCTACCATTAACTGCTTTGCTGTAGTCAGTATTTGTAACCCAGTGGCTGGCTTTTATTTACTATGAAAGATACTTATGTAGTTATTATTTTGGGGGGGAAACCCCCTTTTTGTCTGCCATTCAAACTATCTTAATTTTAAGTTATAATGGGCAAATTCCCAACTTTCTGGTATTCTCTGTTAGAAGCCAATCCCAGGCCTGTCATCATGATGGTAAGGAATAGAGTCTTTGGAGAGGCAGCATCTCATTTGCAGTGAATTCCTGGATGGTTTTTCTTAAATTGGCTCTTCCCCAGGAGTAGCTTAAATGTGCTTATTCATTTAAATAGTTTACTACTGGGAAAACAAAGCTCTATAAAGTACAAGATCTCATTTGCAAAGGGGGTCCTGGGGACTGAAAGTGGATATACACGTGCCATGTGTTGCAGTCTCCATCTTCTACTTTTCCTGCTGTTAGGAAATAATTTGAAAATTACCTAAAATAGGAACAATATATTCCATGGCTGAACAAAAGGCTCAGATGTGTCTCCACAGCAGAACCCACGGTGGTAGCCTTCAGCAATAGTTCCCATAGTCCACAGATAAAAAGAACTGAGTGGTTACTGAGAGGAATAGCACAGCCTCCTCCTGAGAGGGATGCCACAGACCCAAAGGAGGGCTTGGCTATTGTGTGCGGGAGCCTCTGTCCATGACTGTACTAGTAGAAAGGATGTGCCTAGGACCATTCTTTGGTCATGAGAGCATCTGGCATACAGCACGCTGCTGTATTTATTTATTTATTTAAAAAGAGCTCTCATGCTCTGAAACAGAGATGCTGCCTCAATAATATCTTTGGAAATTATTTCTGCCTGATGCCACATCTTGGGTCATGCCTATGCCTCAAGTTTGTCAAGTATGACAATAATCAAAGTTATTGACTTTCAGTGCAGCTTCTCTTTTCAGAGATCCCTTGGAATTGTAAAATGAAAGGTGTTTCCACCTAATTTAGGAGCAGAATAAGCTAAATCCTTGGGTCGATTGTGCTTGTCGAAGGGCCCAAACCCCATGTGATAGAAGCTCTAGGAACACAATGTTTTTTTCATACATGTAAAGTTTGTGCACTTGGAATAATTTCTTGGAATACATGAAATGTCATAGAGAATATCTTTCAGGAAATAGACTTTAAAACTATCTCAAGCACAATGAATTGCCCTGAAAATAATGGTCATTTTACTAATGACTCTTGCAGCACTGGCTCTTTTTCTTTTACACATCCTTGATACAAAAGGAAATGTTTTAAACAGTATCAGAAAGTCCCACAAAATTATATTTGTTGGAACAGAACCCAACAGCATTTGTAGTTTTAGTTTTATTGTCCAAAAGAATGAAAAAAACAAGTCTCAGCAACAATTGCTTCCTTCTTGTAGGGCTTTTTTAAATTTTACCCAGTGCTTCATTCGGGATTCGGGCCCTTGGGCAGTCTTTGTTTGGCTGAGCTCTTTCTGGAGAATCCAAAAGACTTCAGAGAAGTCTTCACTTCTAAAGGTGTTTATGTTAACTACAGAGTGTAGAAAAGAAAAAGGGGGAACTTCAAATTTGAATTTGATTCTCTTCTGTACTACAATGTCTGTAGAGTGAAAACTGGCTTTAATGGTTGATGGTACATGCTTTTTTTTTGGCATACTATTAGAGTTAAAATGTAATATGGAGGAGATCATCTGTGCTATTATACGTAAATGAATCACAGAATTGTAGAATCATTTGGATTGTAAAAGACCCTTAGGATCATCATGTCCAGCTGTAAACCTAACACTGCCAAGTCCACCACTAAACTGTGTCCCTAAACACCACATCCATGTGTCTTTTAAATACATCCAAAGATGGTGCCCCAATCACTTCACTGTTTCAGTGTTTGATAACCCTTTCAGCGAAGAATTTTTCCTAATATCTAATCTCTCCTGGCACAACCTCTCGTCCTATCACTTGTTTCTTGGGGGAAGAGACCAACCCCTATCTCACTGCAACCTCCTTTGAAAGAAAGAAGACAAACTCATGTAAAATATGTAGCTTTAAAAAAAAATGCATATTTGTCCTATATATTCCTCATTTTTTCTGCCATCTATTTTATGGTAAACACAGAAGCTAGCTACGGAAGGAATTAAAGTTAAGAATGCAGATAGCACACATTTTTCCCAAATTCTCTGAAAACCCAATATGTAGCTTTTTAAAATGCAACCACAGTTATTAAGTTCAAGACATTATTTTTATTTATTTTTAAGGGGTAACTAGGAGAAGTGAGCTGAAGTTTCACATACTTTATAAAACCAGTGTTTTAGCATGTTGATGCCTGTCTTCCTGCCTGAAAAATGGGTTTTATTATTTTGTACAATTATGTCTGTCTAATTCTTAACAGTTTCATTAAAATATATTTTTTTACCCCTTTTCTATTTTGTTGTTTGTTCCATCTGGGAAGGAGTTTTTTCTCTAAAAAGGCAAAGAGCTCAGTTGCCCGAATGTGATTGAATTCTCAGGTTACTTTAAGCAGAGACTTTAGTTGATCTAAAATAAAAAATGTTGGGTTTTTGCTGTAAGCCAGGTGAACAAAAGCTGCGCTTTCCCATTTTTTTCATGACTTTATTACCTAATTGTTATTCTGTATTACAACATGTCAGCCATTATTTTATTTATTTATTTTGCAGTAAGCTCCTTTTCTCTTACACTCGTTCTAACTGGTAGTAAACCCTTAATGCCATAGTGACCAATGGAAAATGGCCGTGTCTGACACTAGGAGACAAAAGAAACAGGAGGGATCTGTGAAAAATGCCTGCAAGAAGCAAAGCACAGTGTGGATGGAGATGATTCACGTCTCTGCAGTGATTCTTCAGTAAAAGGTAGCAGAGCAGAACCAAAGATCATTTTCACTCGTCTTGAATTCGCTTCACCTGATCTCTAAAGTTTTTCCCTGCTACCCACTGAAGCTTTGAAATAGGCAGAATGTCTGAGTACTGTTTTGGGTTTGTTTGGGTTTCTTTTAATTTCGAAAAAAGTGAAAGTGAAAAAGGCAGCTAAGCGAGGGAGATGTTATAGGCAAGTAATGCAGAAAAAACTCAATTTGACCATCTGTCCATCCATAACTTGAAACTTTCACAGATTTTTGTGCAATCTGATTTAGAATAATTCTTTTTTCAAAAATATGCATTGATCATAAGTTCCCAAGTCACTTAAATGTTTTTGAAAATGTTGCTAGACATTTATGCATCCGTATTTAATCAAATAAATGCTTCCCATTTAACAAAGCAGCTGGCAATTTTTTATCTATTTTTATGGCTATTTGGCTATTTTAGTTGCTTCCTTGAAAAATTAGCATGTTTTTTTTTTCTCTTTTGCAAGGATTTTAATGACTTTGATTTAGTAACTTAGTGCTATCTTATTCCTATTTAAGCCTATTTACATTTCGTTGCTTTTACTGGAGCAGAAGCAAACCGGTTGCCCTTCGTCCTCTAAAGCTACAGGCACATGCTTATGTGAGTCCCTCACAGAATCAAAGTAAGTGAATTTAAACTTGCATGGATAAAATGACATTGGGCTGGGAGTGACCTTGTGGATCACTGTATTGCCTTCCTGCACAGACAATCACAACCATTCTATTAGCTGATTTTCCTTGGGTTTAAATCACTGATAGGGCTTGCTCTGTCAGTATTACTGAAAAGATGCTCTGAATTTTCTTGCCTTCATGGCTGAAACCTTTTCTGGCATTCCAGCTCATGTCTGCAGAGACCTGAGATCCAAGTCTGATTTCTGATTGACTTCAGCTGGAGCTGGAAAAAAAATCAACGAAGATTGATTTTGAACCAGGATTCCTCACACGTGCAAGTTTAAATTTAATTCCACTGGGGAGTGGCTTACCTTGTTAAATTCTGTGGGAGGTGCCTGCATTTTTCTGAGCTGCTTGAGCTCTATATGTGTTACCTAAATTGTTATGGGAGACTCTCATCACCTAGGCCCTCTCTGTTCCTTGTGGGGAACCATTTGCTGCTGTTCATTTTTTGCAACTGGATTTTGGATCTTTCTAAAAAAAAATTACTTTTTCTAGAACTTCTATCCACATAGAAGTAATGTCATTATTACTTTTGCACTAGCACACTATGTAACCCTTATTGTATGGTTTAGGGTAATTATGCTGTTGAAAGTTTAAAAGGTGAGCTGCTGAGGCCAGTGGATCTGAATCTTTGCTAAAGAAGACGTAATTTACTACCCAGAAAGTGATAGACAATGAGGGCTGGTAAGTGCAATACCACAGGAAAATAAAGAATAGCCCATTTCCTCTTGCACAAACAGGAGGTAATCTTTTTATGCGAAGTACTCCACTTTGCAGAGACACACAAGAGCCCCTGTGCCTGCATCTTAAAAGAATAAGCCTACAGATATAATATATATGGAGTTCATTGATGCTATATATTGTAAGGGTTTTACTGTAGAAGTGCTTTTGCCTTGCCAGGGTTAGGCAAATATCACATCAACCTTTTTATTTTGCTGCCATCACTGATGTTTCAGGCCCTAATAACTAGAGGTAGGTTTCACTACATGTCAGGGTAATTGCAGAGAATATAGCGCTCAGCCTGCCCTGTCTCAGATCTGCAACTACAGCTTAGGATGTGAGACAAAGGAAAAAGAGAGAGAAAATGTGTGTGTGTGTGCACATGTAGGCAGTTTTAACAGAAGGGAATTAGCTGGCTCAGAGCTTAGGTTATCAAATATAGAGAATTTCAGCTCTGGTCTATTGTCTGAATATTGGTCCACAATATCCAAAAGTGGTTGTCAGCTGATGATTGTTTGATTGCCTGTGCAGTAATTAGTTCAAACTGGGCTCCCTTAGTGAGACTCACCTGGAGTTTGTCCACCCTCTCCAGGTGCACCTGGGCTAGCTGAAGAGGTCGATGTCTCCAGCCAGATCTCAGCTCTTTGCAACCATCTCTTTGCTGAAGTGAGGGCTGTCCCACTGCCCTGCTGCCCAGTTGATGCTGTAATTGCTACCAAACACAGTCAAAACAAGCCAAATAACCTTAAGAAGTCAAAATAATTAACCTCAGCTAACCTGGCTGGTTTTATCTGGGAAGGCTACACTGGTGGCTGCACTGGCTGGAAGAGCCAGTGAGCTGCAGAGGGGGTTAGTAACCTGTACAGCCACTATCCTGCACCTGGAAGGGGATCTACAAATACTAAGCTGCTTTGTTTACCCTTGTGACAGCTCCAAGCCTATTCCAAGACTAAATCAGGTAAGAAATCATCCAGTTGGCCTTATTCATCCTCCTTTCATTTTCCTGTTAGGGACACCAGTCAGGTAATGGTTGCGGCTTAATGTAGTAAGACTAAACCTTGGTCCCATTACAAGAACAAACAAATAATGATTGTTTTCTGTGAGATCAGAGGTTAGTTCTTAGGTAACTAGAGGGCTTATAAATCTTTGATCTACAACAATGCGAAAATGCTTAGTGTGGGGAATGTAGACACTTGTCCTGAACCAGCCTGATAATCAAATACTCCTGTTCATTACACCTGATCAAAGCGAGTGGGATGGGGTGTGGGGAACTCCTGCTTGTTGTCAGTTCTGCGTCCAGGATCTGGGTGTAAAAGGGCTGTGAGTCCAGCAATTTTGACATGCACTGAATTCACCTTTAAATATTTAAAAGGAATGAGAGAGATGTAGAGATTGTCTTTCAGTGCCAACAACATTATTCTAGTTGTAGTTTTGCACCACTGTTGTATTATAAATCATTTACTGTACTAATGGGATGAGCTTCAACTTCTGTGGGAGGGAGCAGCAGCTATCTGAGGGACGTGTACGAGGGCGGCCCTGGGGTTTTCAGTTCTGGAGCCGCTTTCTCAGCACGAGCTGAGGATAATAACCACCTAATGGGAGGTGTCACCTTTTGGCCTCTGCACCTCTAACCCTCACATAATGGCCAAAAATATGAAGTAATTAAAATTAAAACTTTTACATCTGTCAAGCTATAAATACTATAATACCAAGAGAAGGTCTGTTATTCAGTCAAATAAAAAAGAAGTTGAAAAACCTCTGAACTGGAGTGTGGTTACCATTAAATAAGAGTACGCTTTTAAAAAGCATGCTCTTATTTTAATAAAACCTTCAGTTTAACCTTCATTTTTTCCTCTTTCATTATTTGAGGAGTAGCATGTGTTAAGTCCACTGAAACTAACCCACTCTTACAATCCTCTGTGTGCGTGTGTTTTACACACATCTCCCCCACTCTGATCACCTGTTGACAAGCTGGTTACCTCTAATGATCTGTTTAGTCTTCTGGTTCCCATTACTTGAAGGTTCAATTTCTTTTTTTTCCTGACAGTAATTGGCAATGTGAGCGTGAGATGTTTGCTACTGGGTGTCTCTCTTCTGTGATAGTGCTGGGCTGCATCTGGCCCATCTTGGGAGATGTGGGAGTGAGGCAAGGCATTGTCTGCACTTCTGGAAGGACTACCAAACCCACAACAGTGCTGGTTAAGGTAATGAACCCTCCGAACAGCAATGTAAAATTTGCTGGGATAGATGTCCTGGACAGGTCTGAAAAAGCGACTCTGGTATTTCTTCACAGCATTTTATTGGGCAATCAGAGCAATTTGTGTACAACGTGTAGTGACAGGTTTGCTGATGTTTAATTTAAACTGTTGTCCTCTGAAAGCAGTACGTGGTGGGTGTAGGTTCAGCAACCCCACCCATGTGCTACAACTAGTTTGTATTTAAATTTTTGCATAAAGGCATGGCCAGACAGAGCTATTCTGCCTGTAACAGGGATGGATCAAGCAGTTCCTACCCAGCCTACCCTTTGCTGCTTATCCCTTCTGGTACCAAAGGGTAGCTGTCATGGCTCCCTGGGCTTTACTCATTGTCTGAGAGGTATCCAAGCAGGGTGAGAGAGGATCCTACTTAAAAAAAAACCTTAAGCTAGGGATTGTGGATGGAAGTTGGGAAAGGAATGAAATTTGAGTTATAGCTGGAGCTGATGATTCTGTCACAATGAGCTTTTGCCAAAATTTGGAGATGTTGCTGTGTCAGTGTACTCTCTGAAGAAATGTTGTAGGACAATACCATCTGTCCAGGATCTGTAAAGTTCTCTATTGATTTACTAAAGTCAGTATTATTAAGATTTTATTTTCAAGTGTTTACATTTATTTAAAGATGTGTCTACTTGTGAATGTTTGCAGAGCTCTGTCCTTATTTATTTATTTATTTATTTATTTGTGTTTACTGTGACTAGATAAAAGCATGAACCAACACTTAACCGGGGCTGATACATAACATGGAGTTATTTTAGCACAAATGCTTACTCTTCAGCACCTGCATAAGATCAGCCATGACAGCTGATGGTTTAAAATTTATGACGCATCACGTTGTCAATATGATTTCAGTTCCAAAACCAAACATATTGTACTTTAGTCTCCTAGTCTTTGTACGTATAATTTTGAGTAAAGACGGAAAAACACTGGGCTCTTCTGACAATTTTATATCTTATTGCATCATATAATGTGGATTATATACAGCAGAGACAGCTGAAAAGTACAGTTTCCCTGCAGACTCAGCCCTGACAGATTTGCAGTCTGCTGAATCCTGCAGAGAATTGAGGATATGCATTACAATGCGTTGTCTCCTGCAGGATGCCATGAACTTTCAAGTTGTTTTCACTGTGTAATTGCTACAGTTTTTAAAGTCAGGTAACAGCGGTGGAAGACTAAGTGATAGATACAAGAAGTACAATTTATGATCAGTGTTTTCACATTTAGAGCAATACACATAGTAAATCAGGTCATTGTCTAGTTTGCTTAGACATGGCACACTGTACTGCCGTGTAAAACTAGAGTAGAGCACTTACCACATCTGGAGTACTATTACTTAATTGAATGCATATCATGTGCCAAAAAAAGCAGACATAATATATAAGGACAAAAGTGGAATAGGATGACGTTATGGAGAAAGGCACAATGCTTTTTGCTTTGACACCGGATGATGAAGTAGCCACAATCCATATATTTCAACCCTTGCCACTCACCTCTTTCATGCCAGCAATGGTATTTATTAATTTATCTTCAGCATTAAAAAGATTAATATTATAACTTGTAAATAATATAGCCGGATGCAGAATTATGTATTCAAAATCAGTGTTTGGTTTATCACAACACTGCACTAAAGAAATCATGGACTTGAGATTTAAAACCAAAATTAGTAATAAAGTAAAGAAATAGTGTGTGCTAGGATCAGTTTTGTCAGGAAGAAGTTGAGCAATTTTGTAAATTTAACCCATCTCCCACAAATGGTTCATAAGCTAACTATTATTAATTTGATATTTACGTTTTAACGGGTTTGAGTTTGAGCAAATGCAAGGCTTGCCACCAACATTTATTTCCCTGTTTATGTTTATCCTCTGGAAAGAGTAAACTGATGCAAATGGCATTGTCTTTGATAAGCCCACCAGTTTCCTTCATCCACTTCTCTGTGTGCTCCCATGTTGATGACTTCATTTTGGATATTCCTTCAGTCTTTTATTTATTGTTTCCCAGCTATCTCACCCAGAAAGCACTTCCTCAGAGCTTATTCTTTCTAATTGGATCTAAGATGCTGGCAAAACGCAACCTTTCCTGAGGTAGCTTTGGACTTGCTGCTCTTGGGTTCATGGCTGGCTCTTGGCATGAGTAAAGAACTTGCTCTTGCTCACAGTCTGTGCTTTGAGATAAAACCAGGTTTGAAATAACCTCACTTTCATGAGAATCTGAGCCAAACCATCTCTGTCATGTGGAGTGACCAAGCCAAGCAAATTTCCATCTGATGAAAAGAAACAAGTGTGATAAAGGGGCAAAATCACTAGTGATGACTAGAGCACACTCCCAGAAAACAAATATGTATAAACTGAGTGTGAAGAAGCAACAGCATTGACCTTTCAAAATTACAGGGCAGTATTGCTGTAAGCCTTTAACTTGACTTCCCACCTCTCACCCCTGCCTGTCTTTTCGTACCTCCTTATGAAATCTAGGCAGGAGCATTTCATTTCTGTACCTCTTTGTAAACTCCCTAACACAATTTTAGGTAGTGGGAAAAATAAAGCAGTAGTGTTAAAGCAGTATGTATAGTAGTGCTTGCAATGTTCTTTCTTTAGAAGCAAGCAGTGATTGTTCCTTATGCTTATTTTCTTATCTGAAAAAGATAATAAGATAACAAAAATACTAATAAAATACTAAAGCATCAGGACTTGATTTAAGCAAGAAACTTCTGGAAAAGCAGGTGTAAATGGCCATTAAATATATACACAACAGATATATTGTTGTGGGCTGGGCCTAAATTATTGATGTGGTGTGATCAGAGGGAGGGAGATAAGCGAAGCACAGACAATTGTTGCTGTAGGACGGTGGCAAACTTGTCACCATCCCTGGTGTGAAGAAATACTACATGGACGGGTTGCAGGCAAGCCTGTGTGTGAGGGTCGAGGACGATGTATTTATTGTGAGTGTTTATAATTTCTATGATAATAGATTGTCATGTTCAGTGCAGAGAACAAAGAGCAACTCTCACCTCTCCTTCCCTTGAATATCAAGTCACCTTATCCTGTGATGTACAAGGCAAAGTAATTGCATCTCAAATGTGTGGTGCATTTTTGTTGAGAAGGCTAGTGCAAAATTGATTTATGAAACAATTTTCCCTGTTTATGTCAGAGAGGCCATTTTCTGGTGAATAATTAGATGTGGGTTTCTTCTGTATGGTGACATACACTTCTATGAAGCTAGGTACAGTTGCTGCTTTTCATTACATAAAACTCAGAGGAAATCCTGTCTAGTCGCTCATGAGAAATTTTTTCCCCATAACATCATTTTAAAGATTGATTCTAGTTGATTTTGGAAGCCTCTGTTTTTGAATTGTGTTTACCTGTGCTCACCGTGACATGCAGTAAACAAAGATGTCGTGCTGCTCTGGAGGTTACTTCCCTCTTTTCATCTCAAAATCAATTACTTGTTAATCTGAGAGAAACGCATGTGAGAATACCTGTACTGCATAATAGCCCTTGACATGGAAAAAAATTGTCTTCTGGGTCCTCAAACTACCACCTGGGTTTTCAGTTTGGTAGCGGACAGCTCAGGGCAAAAAATACTCTCCTGACCTAGTACCTTTATTTGATAGCAGTCATCTATCAGAGGTAGTCAAGGTTTATGCATGCTGTTAGGGCTTTGTGTTTTTCATCCTTTTACACAGCTTTAAAAAGGCATTTTTCAAACTTTGATTCCTAAAGTTATGTACATAAATTATTACTTGTATTTTCTGAATGTCCATTTTAATCATGTAAATACTGGATTGGATTCAGATGTCCAGTGGATTTAACCTCCTAAATTTGAAATAGTGTTCTGCTTTTTATTAGAAATTGAATTAGACTGACTTTTTTTTAGGAAAGTTATAGGGTTTTCAGTGAGGTTCTGTAAAGCATAATTCAAATCTCATTAAGTTTAATCAAGAAAAGCTGAGCATTAAATGTGCTATTTACTTTTTATAGCCTTATAGGTAATTGGGAATACAGCAAGCAAAAACTTATAGAATATATTTGGTATGTTATTGGTGTATTAACAACAGAATTGTTAAAAATAGTATATTTATGAATTTGTTAGATTAACTGTATCTCTTTTAAACGTACTACGTAAGAAGGGAGTTAAAATTCTTTGAATTAGCTGATGCAGGGAAATATCAGACCCAGCTTTTGAGAAGCTGTGATGTTTATCCAAATCCAGAATTATTGTTTAAAACAGGCTTCTTTTTAATTTGTATATACCTTAACTTTACTTTCTCCCTTCCTTAGTGTGGACTGAAAATGAGAGAAAGTGATACACCATTCCTGATTCAATCTCAGCTCTAATTTCAGAATTCAGTCTTCATGTTACTGGAAGTAGTCTGTGAAGTGCTGTAACACAACTGAAACTAATTTTATGTGTGACCATTTGTTTACTGCTTGTTGGGACAAATTATTGTGCACTAAACATTTTTTTCTGCTAAATGCTTATAAATAAAAGACATACTTTTATCACTTCAAGAACTTACTTATATTAAGGTTCTCTGCAAGAGAGGAAGAGGTTTTGTTCCAAAATATTTCAAGCAGTAACACCATGGGTTTTTTTTCAGCTGTTTTATAGTTACACATTTCCTCTAATAAAAACGATGTGCATATCAGGTTAAATGCTTTAGAGTATATTTCTCAGTTGTTGTTATCTATTAGGCAGAAATGTGTACTGGAATTATGAAAAATATAGCTTTTCCAAACACACGGAGAGGAGGGAAGTATATTGTTGAGCCTGATGAGCATACGGAGCATCAACAGAAAGTTCTGCTCTCGGTATGAGGGCTTCTGTAAATGCAGAACACACACAGAGTAATGCAGAGCCAATTCTGTAACAGGATAGGCAGTTTAAAACTCTTCAGGCAGATGATTTCTGACAAGGTGGTCCAGAATTTAAACTGCTGTGACCTTCTCCCAAACCTTAGATAACAAAGGGAGATTAGAAATAGTACCAACTGCGGTCATAAAAATCATCCACCCGGACTGAAATCTTCCTTAAAATAGAAGTTACAGCCTTCTTGGGAGGATCATTCCTAAAGATTAACAGAGCATTCACTACTTGGGGGAAAAAAAATGGGCCTAAAATTGGAAGGCGTCGTTTTATAAAGCAGACATGGCAGGAGAGAGACAGCGAGTTGTGGTGAAGGGAAGCAAGGCCACTCCTGGCATCTCAGAGGAAGTAATTAAGAGGAACTTAGTGTGGGGGAAAAAAATCACCCTCCTGACATGAACATTACTAGGAGACCAGCAGGTCCCCACACTGACTGGCTCTGGTGAGTGGAGGCTAGACAGACGCAGAACTCTGATCGTATTGATCTGGGTAATAAAAAATTTAAAAAGAATAAGAAAAAGATCTTTTTTGGGTAGGAGCAGAAATAAGCTAGGAAACTGATTGCAGCACAGCCTGGTAACTTATTGATCACTGTTCAGAGGCAGTTGGAAGTGAAATAAAGGATATAGGGAGGGGAAGGCCAGCAGCCACCCCACAAACAAGTAGGTGAACTCTGGCTAGCATATGGGAGAACTGGAATCCAGATGCATAACCTCTTGATCATGCTCTGTGCTGGAAATTTAAAAGAGAAGCAGAGACAGGAGACTTACCAGTTTGTGAAGCTTGCAGTTATGCAAATTCTGGAACAGTCTTTCATTACAAGTTCCTCTTTGCTCTGTCTTAAGTGGTTGGCCAGTCATTGTCCATTGCAATTTTTTACACACATGTTGAAATAGAAAACCATGTTGATAAGTAGATAGTCAAGATCAATAGGCTTGTGGTGCCATTAACAGACATATATTATAGCATACAGAGAAGTGATTATTTATTCATACATAAAGTAGTTCCCAATAGAGTAGACGTTTTACAACCTACATGAATAGGCTCAGTTGTAACTCATGTGGGAGGGTTTGAAGAGGGCCAAGTGTGTAATTTTCTCATAGATTTGCTCATTAAAAAGTATATTTCTATAACAAATGAAATAATGACAATGCCATGCTGTCCTCGGTTTCAGTGTTAATAATAAACCAATAGGCAAGGCAGCAGACTGACTTTAGCGAAAAGTGTTAGAGAAGACTCATGGATTATGCTAGAGCATCTTCTATATGCTCTCATGTTCTGGCTTACCATGCTGGAGAACACTGAGTAGAATTGGTACTCCGCGCTGCTTATGGCTTTGTGCTACAACCAGCATGTATTTCTGATGGTTTTTAGAAATTTTTGTTGAAAACACCCCTAATTTGCTAACCTGCATCATTGTTCACAAAGCAGGAACATCTTATATGGTACTCAGCTAAATTGCTGCTTCTGCCTTTTCATTCCTAAATAATAGCAGTCCAGTGAATTCCAACTCGAACAACCAATGTATAACTTGATTTAATATTCTTAAAACGTAATTCCACTTCACATATGATTTCAAATACAGTAAAAAGATTGTTATCATTTCATATACAAGAAAACAAGTTTCAGCTTTGCAAGTAGTCTGGGCCTGCTATAGAAACACTATAATAAAATTGTGACTACCTCTTAATGATTTTAGACTAGTTTTGATATATCATATTCCAAAATAGGAGAATCTGAGCAAGTATTATTTCCATTGAACATTGTCCCATCTAAATTTCAAGGGGTTTGACTGAGGTATATTCAGATTTCTTGCATATGTCCTACAGCATTCATTTGCCAGATTCATAGTCTGCAGGGGGTTCTGTTGCACCCTTAATGAGTGAAAGAACATGAAACCTATGCCATCATTATTTGACACAGTGGTTTAATGTAGTCAAATTTTTTCTGAGGACTATATAAAGATTTTGAGGAAATTTCAGAAGTTTGTCTCACATTTGATTGTTGTTCAATAGAAAGATATCAAATGTAGAGAGGAAACAAGGTCTGTAGCTCTGATATTAAATACCATCTTCCATCCTTGGAGATACTTAAAAGCCATCTAGACATGATCCTGGGCAAACAGCTCTAAGTCACCCTTTGTGAGCAGAGTGCTGGATCACATGACTTCCAGCAGTCCCTTCCAACATCAACTATTCTATGATTCTATAATTACTTTCATGAAAGAAATTAAGATGTGTGTATATATACATTTCACAAGAACACTATCTTATTGTCATTCATCATTTATGGTTATTTGAGATTCTCGTTGCTACAGGGTGCAGTCAGCCGGAGAAACATGGATTTTCATCTAACATGCATATCAGCCTGAGCTTTATACTTTTTTGAGCTTTCAGATCTGACTGCATATTGAAAATGTATAGCTTATTGGAGCTGACATTCTTATGGATTTCTGTACTCACAGCATACTGGGTTTTGACCTCTTTTTCTACAGTTTAACTTCTTGGATTTCTCATGCACTACTTTATCCTTTACAAAAGACTTCTATTTCTGAACCACAGTTCAGTTGTTATTGCCCTTTTTAGAACTTCCATCTTAGTATCAGCCATCTCCAGCCTTGAATATTCAACTGTTTGTGACACTTTCTCGTCATGTTTTGATGAGTATTTGAATTCCTTGAAGGCAGAGAGAATTTTGCCATGGACTTCCTGTAGGACTGGCATTTTTGTTCCTCTCCCAATACTACTCAGTTGCTCTAACACTGCCTGCAAATGCAATACACTGACAATAAAGCAAAATTGGTCTTCACTCTTCAAAGCAACAGTAATACTTTAAGACATCCAGTTAAAAGTTTTTTTACTTATTGAAATATTCACAGATTTTCAGGAATAATTGATTAAAAACCAAATAGGGAAACTCCAGGTTATCTATGAACTCTTCATAGGCTTCAATACCACGATTGTTGCTTTTTGATTAAAACAGTAATGCCATGACTTATTATGAGATCCTCACACACAAGCATTCGCTTTAAAATAATATATCTGCTAAGAACACTTGAACTTGCTATATTTAGAAAATGAATCTTCTTCCTATCCCTTTAAGTATATAACATCATTCTCTGGTTAACCTGACGCTTATTTCCAGATCCATGTTCAGTTGGACCACAGTTACTGTTTGGCTTTAGTGATGAAAGTTATCCATGTACATGAGTAGATTTATGGCCTGAGTTAAGTATTTCTTTTTGATTTTTCCTGCAGGGAATAAAATTCTCAACATAGGTCAAAGAACAGTTTACAAAAGTTTATATATAAAGTTTCATATATGAAAGAGTGAACAAAGAAAAGTACTCATGTTTTTCCCCTTCCAATCTTCTCATTCAAATCTTTATCTGCATATAAATATATAGAACATTTTCTGTAATTGCTCTCCTAGCAAAGGAGATGAGTTGTCAGTAGATAATAATATACTTAACACTTAAATAATTCTTTCATATGTACTATTAGAAAGCATTTTGCAAATATAGTCTTAGTAATGACCACTTTACAGATAGAGAAAGAACAGAAATGTTCATTGATTTGTTAAGAGCCAAGCAATGGGTAAAAGCAGGATCGAACACCGAGCACTGAGATTAAACTCTTGTGTGCTTTATGTCAATGATAAGTTTGCTGTTCATTTTTGTGGAACTACAATTTTATCCCACGTCTCCTAAGTTCTAATCTGCTGGAGAGCACAGCCTTGCATCCATAGCATTTAACTGTACATGAGATAATTGTCCTGGCAAAGGTGTTAACTCTTAATATAATACTTTGATTTAAACTTTTATTCTACTGCTGTTCTTACGGATGAGATCCCTCTCACTTCAGCCATCTGCAAGTAGAAATTTAAGCTTAAGATGGTTTCCTGGGCTTCCTTTGTTGTCAGTGAAGAAAAGAGATGCAACTCCAAAACATGCCTCATTCCACCTGTTGAAAGCAAAGATCAATTATCAGTTTAAGCTCACGCTGCTGTCAGAAGCAGCAGTCCTGGAGTCTTCCTCCTTCTTCATGCATTCAACAGAAGGAGAGAGATGCACTGTTTGGTGAGTGGATCTGAATTAAAATTAACCTGGGTGAAAAATAGCTACTTTTCAGCCAGATCAGCTCCCTGAAACAATTTACACACAGCTGTACAAATGTTGATATCAGCACAAGAGACAAATCTGTGAGGGAGTAGGAATAAGAAGATGTGAGTAAAAGTAGTGCAGGACTTTGTTTCCTTTGTGACATCAGGTTAAAGAATCTATTGAACTCTAGTCTTAGCCATGCGTGCTGGTTATAGCTGTGGCAGAGTTAATTTTCTTCATAGTAGTTTGTATGGACTATGTTTTGAATTTGTGCTGAAAAACGTGTTGATAACATAGGGGTGTTTTCATTATTGCTGAGTGGTGGTTACACAAACTCAAGGTCTTTTCTGCTTCTGACGCCACCCCACCAGTGACCAGGCTGGGAGAACACAAGAGGTTGGGAGGGGACAGAGCCAGGACAGCTGACCCCAACGGATCAAAGGGATATCCTTTTTTTATTTTTATTTTTTTAACTTTTATCCTTCCCATTCTCTCCCCAGTCCAACTAGGGCCAGGGTGGGGTGGGCGGTGAACAAGCAGCTGCTTGAGGTTTAGATGCTGGCTGGGGTTAAACCATGAAACCACCAGCCATGTTAAACCTAGAGTATATGTGCAATCAGCACTACCTAGAATTAAATGTTCTCAGCTGAAGTTTAGTGTGATATCAGTTCAATAATGAGGTTTTTTCAAACTCCACCTCCATGAAGGAATCTGACATGGATATCAGAGAATCACAGTTATTGAAAGTGGAAATGCTGAATTGCTGTTTATTTGTGACATCTTAAACATGAAGAGGTTGTTTGCTTCTAGACATTCTCATTATTAAAATTTTAAGAAATATAAAATTGAAAAAGACGGAACAGGTTCACCCCATCCCCTGGTTTTATATTTGATCTAGTTACAATTCTCTTAGTTAGTTATTTATTTTAGTGAGAAGGCAAGCCCAAAAGGATTAAACCTTGCCTGCAGCTTTGTTTTTGTGCAAAAGTCAATTATGGCTGGCTAAATATCCCTGAGGTAAACATGTGTGAGGTTGATAATGTGGTTAGAATAGCAACAGCAGTTGTAAAGGAGACACTGGTGTTCACGGAGTTAACACATTCCATATTGCTATCATGCAAAAAATTACAGACACTGCCAGTCAGGGACCATCAATCAATTTTGTTAACTTTCAGGATTTTTTCTTCCTGATGGAGCTAATATTACATCTAAATATTATGTGTGCTGCATCTGTAAATTTCATTCCATTTGCCTAAGGAATCCTTTTGCATAAAAGATGTGATTTAAAAAACTATGTTATTTACATGGTGCCACTGGACTGATTGTAGAATGGGTCAAATTCTGCCATCCTTAATGAGGAAAGTGTTGACTAATGGCTTAAGTAAATACTATCTAAATTCAATGAATGTTTAAGTCTTTTTTTATTAAGTATTCAGAATGGCAAAAACTGGTTCATAGCATTTCCTCCTATGAGTGCATTTAACCAGCCATCCTCATACTTACTATTTCCTTCTATATTTTGCCAATCAAAATGATGCAGCTTCAACAGACAGTGCTGCGAACATCATGTACCATGACATTATGCAACCCACTAGTAGAAGAATTCACCTGGGAATTTCAAGATCCTCAAAATTAGAGAAAGGAATGGAAAGTATGTTCCCACAGGCAAGCTGAGCACTTTAACTACTGGCATTGGATAAAGGGAAATAGAAGCTGCAGTACAACTGTCTTCCAACTGTATTTTGGAGAAAAGGATGATTTTACTCTAGGAGAAGGTAAAGGGACCGTGACATGCTGTCAGAGAGAGAAAGAATAGCATCCCTTCAGCCCTAGAGAGTGGCAGGGCTTAGCACAACTCTGCAGTACCAGCTAAATCGAGGTGACTCCTGACTAGTACATCATCCCAACAAATCGTAGCATGGGATCTCAGGCTCTTCCATGTGCTGTTTAGGAACTAAACTTTGGTCTTGTGGTTTAACCCAGAGCTGTGCTGTCCTTAACAACAAGGAGGAGACAGTGGGTGATGTCAAACTCAAGGGTAGCCTTGACTGCAGCAATTGCGGAATGGTAGAAGTCAAGATTCTTAGGGCAGTGAAGAGGGTGTGCAGCAAGCTCACTAACCTGGACTTAAGGACAGCAGACTTTGGACTCTTGAGGGAACTGATTGGCAGGGTACCCTGGGGAAAAAGTACTGGAGGGAATAGGGGCCCTCCTCCAAGCTCAGGAGAAGTGCATCGCAACAAAGAGGATGTCAGGCAAATAAGCCAGGAGTCCTGCATGGATAAACAAGGAGCTCCTGAACAAGCTCAAAAACAAAAAGGAGGCCTATAGAATGTGGAAGCAAGAACAGGGATACTGGGTGGAATATAGAGAAACTGTCCGAGTGGACAGAAACCAGGTTAGGCAAGCTAAAGTCCAGACAGAATTTGTCCAGAAACACCAAGGACAACAACAAGAAAAACCAACTATAGATATGTCAGGGATAAAGGCAAGAATAGGGAAGTTGCAGGCCCCCTTCAGAAGGAAACAGGAGACCTGTTCACCAAGGATATGAAAAAGGCAGAGATACGGAATGACTTTTTCACCCCAGACTTCACTGGCGAGTGGTCTAACTATGCCACTCAAGTCACAGAAGGCAAAAACAAGGGCTATGAGAATGAAGAACTGCCCCCAGGAGAAGATCAGATTTGAGACCATCTAAGAAACCTGAAAGTGCGTAAGTCCATGGGACCTGATGAAATCCATCCACAGGGCCTGAGGGAGTTGTCAGGTGAAGTTGCTAAGCCACCTTCCCTCATACTTGAGAAGTCGTGGCAATCTGGTGAAGTTCCCACAGACTGGAAAAGGGGAAACATAACCCCAATATTCAAAAATGGAAAAAAGGAAGACCCAGGAAGCTACAGGCCAGTCTGTCTCACCTCTGTGCCTGGACTTATGCAAAGTGCTCAACACTGTCCCACATGACATCCTGCTCTCAAAATTGGAAAGTCATGGATCTGACAGATGGACCGTTTAGTGGATCAGGAACTGCCAGTTAACGACCGTACTCAAAGGGTTGTTGTCAATGGCTCAATGTCTAAGTGGCAGCCAGTGATGAGTGGCGTTTCTCAGGGCTCAGTATTGGGACCAGTGTTGTTTAACATCCTTGTTGGAGACATGGACGGTGGGACAGAGTGCACCCTCAGCAAGTTTGCAGATGACACCAAGCAGTGTGGTGTGGTTGACATACTGGAGGGAAGGCATACCACCCAGAGGGACCTAGAGAGGCTTAAAGGTGGGCTTGTGCAAATCTCATGAAGTTCAATCAAGCCAAGTGCAGGGTCCTGCACCTGGGGCATGGCAATCCCAAACACAAATACAGGTTGGGTGGAGAATGGCTGGAGAGCAACCCTGAGAGGGACTTGGCAGTGATGGTGGATGAGATGCTTGACCTGAGCCAGCAGTGTGTACTGGCAGCCCAGAAAGCCAACCCCATCCTGGGCTGCATCAAAAGAAGAGTGGCCAGCAGGTCATGGGAGGTGATTCTAGCCCTCTACTCTGCACTCGTGAGACCCCACTTGGAATACTGTGTCCAGCTTTGGAGTCCTCAGCACAGAAAGACATGGAACTGTTGGAATGGGTCCAACAGAGGGCCACAATGATGATCAGAGGGATGGAGCACCTCTTCTGTGACGATAGGCTGAGAGAGTTGGGGTTGTTCAGCCTGGAAAAGAAAAGGCTTTGGGGAGACCTTATAGCAGCCTTCCAGTATCTGAAGGGAGCCTACAGGAGAGCTGGAGAGGGACTCTTTGTCAGGAAGTGTAGTGATAGGACAAGGAGTAACAGTTTTAAATTGAAAGGGGGTGAGATTTAGACTAGATACTATAAAGAAATTCTTTACTGTGAGGGTAGTAAGACACTGGAACAGGTTGCCCAAAGAAGTTGTGGAAGCCAAATCCCTAGGTGTGTTCAAGGCCAGGCTGGATAGGTCTTTGAACAACCTGGTCTAGTGAGAGGTGTCCCTGCCTGTGGCAGGGGGGTTGGAACTCAATGATCTTTAAGGTCCCTTCCAACCCTAACAACTCTATGATTCTATGAACCCTAGCCAGCAACTAGGACTACACAGCCACTCACTCACTTCCACCCCTTCTCCTCACCCCAGTACAGAGAAAAGGCAGGGAAAGGGAAAAAAAACTCGTGGGTTGCAATAAAGACATTTTACTAGAACAGTAACAGAATAATAATAATCATCATAACAATGGTAAAAGAATATACACAATAAAGACACAACACAAGTTGCTCTCACCACCTGATGATCAGATGCCCAGCCAAGCCCAAGTAGTAATTGTGGATTCCTGACCCCTGGCCAACATCCATTTATATACTGAGCATGACATCTGTGGTATGGAACAGTCCTTTGGTCAGTTTGTTCTGTCTGTGCTCCCTCTCTGCTTCTATGGGAAGCTAAAAAGTCCTTGGCTAAAGTATATATGCATTATATGCAAAACCATTATCGAGTTCCCAGGATTATGATCACCAGCAGGCATTAAGAAAGTCCCAGACTGGACTTAGCAACTGACAGGAGCTGGATTCTGCATATGGATTCAGGGACTCATGGATCAGGATCAAAGACAGTCAAACACAGAATCCTCCTCAGGTGCCAGCCATTGAAAAAAGAGAGCTGACCCTTTTCTGCTTCCAACTCTCCAATGGGGCACACAACAAAGTTAGCTGACCTCATTGTTACAGGAATAAGTGTAACAAGGAGCCTCTCTGCATACCATTCTCTGGTATTAACTATAAACCTCAGACCTTATCTCTGCTAGAACCTGTCAGTGTTTGAAAAAATATGCTGCTAATTTCAGAGGCTGCAGTTAGTTAGAAGAGATTTTACTGCAATGAAAATGGGTTCGGTTTTACCTCAAAGCAAGACCTTCAGGCAATAACCCGATTGCCACAGGGTGGTAGAGGATTCATTCCCTCTCTCTTCTTAAGGCATTTTACATTTATTTACCTGTTTGTGTTCTAGAGGGTCAATTCCCTGGATCTTCCATTCACTTTCCTCTCCCCTCTGCTCTTCCAGAAAGGTTATGGTAAACAAAAAGGAAATTGGTGACCAATACGAGAAGATATTTGGTCACATATATTGATCTTATATAGTATGTTCCCTCCCTCTCAAATATGGTCATACCGCTTAACAGTCTGAGTTACTCATTCAAAAATAAAATACAAAATAGCAACAAAAATTTAAAGGCACAAATATTTTAAGTTATTCAGGTGTTAATTCTTTCAATGAAATGTAGGAACTACAGTACTTTTAAAGATCTAGACAGCAGAGTTTCATTTTCCACTATATTACACTATTGTACTTCTATTGGCATTATTATATTTTTCCTATTTAATGGAGTACAAAAGCCCAATTTATCAATTTTCCTCTAGTCTGGCGGAATGTATTTATTCTTATTGATTCAAAGCTGTTTCAGTTCCATGACCAGAACATGATGACCATGGGACAATGCATATCAAAGCACTCTCAACTAATTTTGAGATGTAAAAGCATAAAGACTTCCCGTGAAGGGATGAAATCCCCATCAGTGGAAAAAAGTTGTTGGACTCCGAAATAAATATTCTAAAGCTGGAATAGAACAATGCTACAGCAATATGAAGGATTTCATTTGGAGAACTTTAAGGATGCAAAAACAAATGTTGAAAAAAGCTAGAAGCCTTTTCATTCTTAATATTACCCCTTTCAATATATGTAATGCGAAAGTGCCCTTAATTACAAGATCTCATCTAATTGTGTCACAGTGCCTCCCTGATTTAACATCCTGAGTGGTTAGTACCTGGAAAACGAGTAGTTATTGTTATTTCTGTTAATTTTGTTTGTTTGAGACATGCTTCTCCCTTTTGTTTCCTTTACAAGATTCAAACCTAATCCTGAATGTAGAGATACCAACCTTGTCAGTGTAGAAATACTTTCTATGGTACTCTTGCCTACTGCCCAAATGCCTTCTTAGCTGTTTATTAATTTAACTTCAGAGTGTTCTCATGTTAAAGGATTTCATTATCCCTGTATTACAGATGGAAGAGTTAAAGCAAAGAAAGGCTGTTGTCAGAATTCCCAAACATGTTTAAAACAAGGTAAGAAGAGGGGCTTTTTTCATAATTTGCATTCATAATACAATTTTTTTGTTTGTTTGTTTTCATAATTTGTGTGAGCTATTAACAAAGATCCCATGGACTCTGAGGAGTAACCCTAAGTACTTACCTTATCTATAAAACAGATTCCATGGTCCATGTGGGGGCCATAAAATGAGGAGCACACAATCACCTATGAGAAGTCTGATTTAAGGGGCCTCTGTAACTGTACACTGACAGTGTAACACAGGCTATAAAATTGAACCTGTTTTTTTTTAAAAAAACATTTCTTGACAGTGAAAATACTGCACCTAGTCCAATTTTGAAAGTGTTTATTCAAAGTAATCCATGCATAGTTTAACTGCTTTTGAGAAGTTAATGGTCAGCTACAGTCATAACAGGTGTTCCAGATTTCTTAAGATATTTGGGATGGATATAAAAACATACCATATCATCTGACTTTAATGCTAGGAGAACCAATAGTAGTTGATAAATATGCCGATAATAAATGCAATTCCTTTAAATCAATTAAAACATTTTCATGAGAAGGACAAACTAAAGACTTGCATTTTTCATGCAAGTAAATGTAATAAGGATGTCTGTGCCTTTAACATAAGGGTTGAACTGCTGTTTTAACAACCTGGGGGGTTGCTTCTAGTAGTGGTTGCCCTCAGCGGAGAATATATTTGCAAAGGATTCTGAGTGACCTTGTACTTTTGAGCCAGACTGGTACTATTAGTGTGTGATTTTTCTGAGAAACCCCTAAAGAGGAAGTTACATTATCTATTGCTGCAAGTACAACATGGAATCACAGACTTGTCAGAGTAGGAGGGGGCCTCTAGAGATCATCTAGTCCAACTCCCCTGCTAAAGCAGGATTGCCCAGAGCACGTTACTTTGGATGCAATCCAGGTGGGTCTTTAAAATCTCCGGAGAAAGGGACTCTACAACCCAATCCCTCAAACATCTTTGTTGCCCTACGCTGGACTCTTTCCAATAGTCCCCTGTCTCTCTTGAACTGGAGAGCCCAGAACTGGATGCAATATTCCAGTTGTGGCCTCACCAGTGCAGAGTAGAGGGGGAGAATGACCTCCCTTGACCTACTGGCCACACTCTTCCCTATGCAGCTGAGGATTCCATTGGCCCTCTGGGCAACAGGGGCACATTGCTGGCTCATGAATAGTTTACTACCTACCAGGACCCCCAGATCCTTCTCCTCAGAACTGCTGCCAGCAGGTCCGCCTGGAAATCTTGTTCCCCATGTGCAGGACCCTACACTTGCCCTTGTGGAACCTCATTAGGTTCTCCTCTGCCCAGCTCTCCAGCCTGTCCAGGCCGTGCTGGATGGCAGCACAGCCTTCTGGAGTGTCAGCCAGCCCTCCCAGTTCACTATAGGAATATGAAAAGATGGACATAATACAGAAATAACACAAGTTATTCTTGCAATATCACTGCATCAAAACTGCAGAGATTTTTACACTTTATTGATACTATAAGGTTTCAAACATGCAAGAATTTTTTTTGTGCTCTCTTCCATTTAAAATAGCAGCACATGTGTGAATGCTGAGCTACACTCACAGCAGGTGTTCCAGACACAAGATATTGGTGTCCCTCCTTTTTCAGTTTGTGGTCCCCTTAAATCACTGGCCTATTTGCTATGGAAAAATAAGGATCTCAATTTCATCCCCAAAATGTGGAACATTTCTTGAAATCCTAAAATTGCCAAGGGACAGAGGATGTAATTTCTCACCAAGATGTACTAATGATAGGTTCCTGATCACTTATCACATGTCATACATCAGAAACAGCAGTGACCTAAAGAACGAAGTCTTTTTTAAAAACAGGGAAGCTGGGTAATGCATTTCTCAGAGGGGAGTTTTAGGCACAACAAAACTGGAGCTGGAGTATTATTGCTATTTGGTCCCACATTAAAGAAAATGAAAAAACCCCACTAAATACTAAATAATCAGAAAGACTTTAACATAATGGGTGTTGATTTTATCAATGAGCAGGCTGTGAAAAGCATAAATTTGCATAAAATTTTATTCTATAAAATAATAATTTGGGATTGTCACCCTTTCTGCAATGCGTTTGTTACTGACAGGACCAGGAGCTCAGAGGAGAAGGGACTGTTCCCTGACCAAATAGAAGAAGTCTGTAATGTTGCAAGTGATCATTGGCATTATAAGACAGTGATCCTCGACTAATTTGCATATATCTCATTAAAAAACAAAATAAAGCAAAATTTCCCAGCAAATTAAAAATCCATAAATCTAAGTTAAAGCAAAAAACCACTAAAACCCCCTCTACAGCTATCTGCAGTTCAATTTCCCTTTTGTTCTCTCTGCACACTCAGACCTGAGCTCTCACACTGGCTAAATTCCTGTTCCAGTTAACATGTATGCATGCCCACACAGGTGGTCTAACCTTGCATCCATCCAAACAATATCTGAATGCCTTTCTGAGGCTGTTGGGAATTTCTTCCCAAATCATGCTTCTTTATATGAGCTGGAGCAAAGAACCTTTTCTTTTTATCTTTCTTTTTTTTTAAATAATTTTTTTCTTAAAGTCTTTTGCACAAAAACATTTACTGTTTTGTGTAGGGGAAAAAAAAATATAAACCAAAAAAGCTAGAAGAAACAGTTGCTTCCCTTTTTATATATACATTAGCTGAACTTTCCATTTGCTTTCTATTTGCAGGTGGGAACATATTTAAACTGCTGTGCAAGTGCAGAAGTGCCTTTCAGCAGGTCAGCCTGTTATCAGTTGCATCCTGACTTCCAGGATTCCCACATTATTAAAGCCTGCAGGATGTGATTCTACCAGGGGCTGCTATTTTGGCCTTGATCTACCAATGCACTTATGCCTATTGGTGGGATATATTTACTAATAGTATTTATATGCCAATGTGTTAGTCTTTCCGTAATTATGATTTATAATTGACAAGGTGACAGTGCAATGTGAAGAAGCAGTTGGAACCCAGGATCAACCCAACAAGAAGGGAAGAGAAACCTTCAGGGGATTTTTTGAAAGCAATCATAGTTGCTTTGAAGGTTGCACTTACAATACAGTTCGCAATCTGGAATGCTGAGGAATAGCTCTAAGGAAAGGAAATAAATATTTAGATGGAATTTGCTTATTTATTTTTTCAACATTAAAAGCTTTCAATTTTCCGTTATTGTAGACTGCTTCACTGAGTTGGATCAAGTGGTTTGCATAGGAAGGTAAGTGCCATTCTCCTTTTACCTTGGTATGGAGAGCTGAGAGATGACTTGACTAAGCTCACTTAACAGATCACCCATAGCCAGGCTTTGAATCCTAATGAAAGGCAAGTGAGTAACAGTTCCTGTGTGACGAACACACTGTAAAAGAAAGGAGTGTTCAGTGACACATTTTATAGAGGACTCAAAGTAATGAGCATTTGTTGAATGATATTGCAGACTGTATGGCTCTTGAGCAGAGCATAGGTACCTTGGTGAATTTAATGTTTTAGAATACACATACTTGTATATTACCGTACTATATATATAGTAACTTATACTACATAAAGTAATACATATGTTACTATTTATATGCAATCATACATCTAGTGTTTAGATTCTGTGCAAATCCTCAATAAGTCAGCCTGGGTAGGAGTTCACAAGGTGTCTGTGCCTACCTCTGATTTTAAGAACTTAAATTTTTTTTGAGGACCTTGATTTTAGTTAATTATGTCAGAAAAGTTTGCTAACCACTTGTAAAGCAATCACTTAAATTTAGCTAAGTAATTCTGATATCAGAAACACTGTGATAGGATATTGCTTGAAGACTGCTTTAATGCTTTATAATTGGCAGATGTTCTTAATTTTCCAGCACACCAGCCAATCCCAGAGGATTTTTAGGGAAAAAAAAAAAATATGTTTGGGTTACAATATCTATACTTGTAATTTCTGTAACAGACAAGAATCTAAAAAGAAGCAGTTGATTTACCTTTCTTTACCTTTCTGTTCCTCCTGAAAATAATTTGGTCATTCATTTTCAAATTGCTTTAAAAAAATGGAAATACTCATTTTTGTATTAATCAAAATTAAAAATACTTCAACTTATGAGTGACAAAAGAAGGGATGAGTAGGATTTACTTGGACTTTGCGTTGAAATAGTGATACCCATCAGGTAAAACAAGTGCCCTAATCATGCAGTTGCTACTATTGCAGACTATCCTTCCTTCGCTACCTTCTATCAATCAAAGCTGTTACATTCTGTGTAAATAAATGTCTATTAGGCTTAAGAGAGAGATAATGAATCAGGCAGTGGAAGGATGTAAGTTGTAGACACTACGTGAACTCATTCCACTTGGGCTGAATACTCAAAACCCCAAGCCCTGAACTCAGACATCTTTTTTTGAATACTCAGAAATGAAAGAATAAAAACATGTGCTCTAAGTCTCAGGGAGCAGAAATTAGTTAGGGTGTGCACTGGGGCAGTAAGAAAAAAAGAGGAGGAAGAGAAGAAATAAGAACAGCACCAAGAAAAGGAAGACAACTGCTAAACAAAGAAAAGCAAACCAGCACAAACAGCAAAGCAAAGGGGGCAAAGGAATTTTGTGAAGTTTTATTGAAGGATGGATTTTTTTCTCTCTTCTTCATGCTGTGGTGACCTGTGCATCCCTCCTCCCTCTCTTGTGATGTGTTTATTTCCTCTTGTGTTCTCATCATGATGTGGCAAATGGAGAGGGACTAATCTATGTCCCTCTCTGTTGTACTATAGCTAGCTATATGTACTAGTTCACTTGTTTTACATGTTCAGCACAAGAAGTGTATATATTCTCCTATATTTTCTCTTAGCTAACTTGATAAACCAATTAGTGCTTGTTCAGTTGTACTGAACCCTGTGCTTGTTGGTTTGCAGTTATGTACTCTCAGACCCTAGCAGACAGCAAGGACACAGACTGAAGCAACTCTATTTCTGATCTACCTGTCATTTGTGGGTTTGACTCTTACATTTATATTCCATTAATACTGTAGTTTCTGGACTGAATGAATATGAAATCTAATCTGTGCTCTCCAGAGGAAATCACTGTAACACTTGAACGTGTTACTGTTGAAGGGATTTGGGTCAAATATTGATTTTTTCCAGTATGCCAGTATCAATCAGTGTATTTTAATTTAATTCAAAATATAAAGAACCAAGAGTTCATGAAAACTAGAGTTACACCAAGATGGACTCATTTTGTCAGGGCTGCTATCTCTCAGTCTGCTGACACAGTGAACAACGAGATAATTCAGTACTTTAAGAAACAGCTAGGCTGCTGGGTTGAGATAGTCTGTATTTATCCTCATTCTGATTAAATTGAGAAGCAATCTGTTAAGTGAAGTCTATCCAAAGGAGCTTGACTAAGGTGGCCTTCAATAAGTGGAGTTAAGCCCTAGGGACTGGGCTGGGTTAGTAGAGCTGGTGGAAGGAACTGATTTTGTTATTATTGTTATTATTATGGTGCACAATAAAACAAGGATATATGTTGGAGATTCCTAATTCAGAATCTCTCTACTAGTGAGCATTAAAAAATAGACTGGCCATGGCAGTAGAAAAGGAAAGTAAGCAGTGTTTCTGAATGTGTTCTCCTACCCAGATATTTAACACTCCAGTAGAACTACAGAATTCATGAAGTGATGGACTCCTCCGAACATGAAACTGAATTCCAGATTATTTTTGTATATTTACTACTGGGATTTCTGGATAGTACAGGGAGAAGGTTAGAGAGATGTAAGAATAGATTTCATTGATTAGCTTACAGAGGAGAAATTGGGAAATATCACCAACAATTGTAGCTACACTGGTTTGAAAGTTTTGAGCCATTATCTAAGATAAAATGTTTTGGTCTGAAAGATGTGAAAGGAACCTCTCTGTCGGCTCGCGTCTCCTGTGAAATTGTATATTTGTTGTTTCTGCACTGAAACAGATTTTCTAGGGTCCACTGTAGTGCTATATCCTCAAGCGCAGTGATTCTAATAATCCTGGCATCAGATTGATTTTCAGTAAGGGGAGTTCGGATTATGAAATCCCTTCTCTTGCTAATACCTGCTTCTGCAGACAGATTCATTGAGATGAGTGGAATTACTCAAGAGGGTTGACTAATTTCAGTGAGACATCTACAGTCTATGTCCACTTTGACTAGTTAGTTTTAATTGTGTTTGAAAAGGAATGGAGCCAAAAAAATTTACAAGGGGGAAGGATATCTCAGTGGTTCCTATGGGTATGCCTTCATAGTAGGTGAAATCCACATTCTTATCTGAGGTTTACCCCAAATCCCCCTTCTGCTATTCACATCCTCTTAAATCCTTGCTTGTCTGTCCAGTAAATATTGACATATCTTCTTAGACAAAGCTATAGGCTAAAATCTGTGCTGTGCTTTAAGAATGGCTCTGGCCCATCTACTTTACAGTGGGTATGTGAGTGAAGCACACTTTGTTTCCACAGTTCTATTCTAAACCTGACAATTTCTGATCTTTTTCCTTCCTCCTGCACCAGAAAGTACATGCATATGTGTTTGTGTATGGCTACCATTTAAATCCTCATTTCAGATGCTCTGCCACATATCTGAACAGCAAAACCTCTCAGGCCAAAAACCCCCCAAAATTTAAAAAAGAAAAACTGTTTGAGGTTGGTGGTTGTCAACCAGAGCACTGTTAAATCAGTCATGATGATACTCATAACCAGGCACACATAAACACATCTTGAAGTACCTTATCTGTGCCATCTAATATAGAAAGCTGAATTGGAAGCCTGAATACATGAGTGGAACATTCAAAACTAGATAGGCAGCAAATGACCCAGAGGGCAAGGAAGGGTGAAAAGGAGGACAGGGGAAACAGACTTCATTATTAAAGGTGATCATTGCTATTTACTCCCACACGGTATTTCATTAAAAAGTGCTTTGAGTTGTTCTCTGGACCCTCCACTGATTTTTGTACAGGAGGCCAAGATTTCCTATTCAGAAATGCAGGGATCTGGGCAAAATTTGTCACTGTGCATCCTGCTGAGGGCTTGAAGGCACCTCCAAAAAGACTAGCACACTTTTCAGTAGCAAACCCTTATCTGTTGAGACATAATCCTGCTGTGGTTCTTGCTGCACAAATTAATGTGCCACTCCCAGGAGAAGACTTCTTTCCTCCCCATTGGCTTTCTAGTGATCACCAACACTTGTGGTTTTACTGTCTTGTAGTAATGAAAACTAGAGCAAAGTGCTCTTTCAGTGTATGCACTCAGCTCTGGAATTACTCCTTTATTCACTGCAACTTCATTCACTGCAACTTCACATAGACCTGTTTTGGTTTTTTTATTATTATTATTATTTTTATTTCTGTGTACTCTCAATGCAAAGCCAAGTGTCATGCTAATGCCCATATTTAGTGGAGGCACACAAATGTATACAGATGTAAAAAGACTTCAATTTATTTCAGGAAGGGAAAAATAATGGTTGGTAAAATTCTGAAAATCGTGGCAATGAGCAAGTCTGGCAACTCACCATCCACCAAGAGTTTGCACAATCTTTCCTTGCTAATCCATGTTCCCTCCTCCGCAAACTTTGGGGCTACTCTGTCTTTCTGGGAAGGGAGGGGAGGGACCTACATGACCTGGAAGTTATGCTGGGCAAGATGCTGGAGATGAAACTATGGGAGAAAGAAGCAGCAGAGGTAAAGTAACAGACCAGCCACTATCTTTGTGACTGTTACTGAAGAAATGGCAAAAAGAGTGAGAACATTTCCCAGATAGTAATCAACGTAGTAAGTGCTAGAAAAACAATTGTATTGTTATGTTCTGGGTCATCTCAGATGGAGTTGCAGGGAGATGTAGGGGCTTTCCCTTTGACTCATTCATCCTCTGCCATGCATGATCCAAGACAGACATATACAGGTGAAAAATCTAATCTTTTCTTCCTTGGAGTTTTATTCCATTGGCTTATGGAAGTCTGGGCCTGTCACAGAGCCTTTCCATGTACTTTTTCCACTTGTCAAATGGTCTTACACATCTTAACTAGCTGGTCCTTATTTGCAGAGTACTAAGACAATTTTTATGTAGGGTCTGATAAGTTTACTGCACTGTTGCTGTATGGGTTTACCTTAACTGGTAAGTCAAACTACACACCCACAGTTCAAGGATAGGTGAGTAATTTTTTTATTTCTCATCATTTGACCTTGCCCACTACTGCAGAATTTCCTTTGACTTTAGGTTCATGTGAGTACTCATTTTGGCATAGGCACTATACAATTTGGTCCGAATCTAAGCTCCTAAAGAGTCATCCGAGCCCTCCAGAACAACCAAGGATCTGGAGGAAGGAGAATGTCAAGGATAGATGAGCTGGAAAAATAGGAGGGGGGTAGGATGTTTGCCACATGCTCCTAAACAATGTTCCACACCGAAGAGTCTGAATTGCTCTCTGAAGGTTTGACTGACTATTCAGTGAAAGCAAGCTTCCACACCAGCAGTCAGCTTAGATACTTAAGGTTGATGCAAATACCCGCTCACTTCCCCTCTGCCCCTCATGCCCCTTTAATAAGGAGAAAATTGATTCTCTGTTTCTGAACAAAGGTTTGTAACTAGGAGAGAGCATGGTCTCCCTGGCTGAGTAACAGCTGGGGGAAAATGAATAGACCATATGCCGGAGAGCAGCCGCCAGAATGTTGGGACAAAGCTGTGGACCACTGCCAAGCCTCGCAGCTAAAGCCACAGCAGCCAAGGCGAGGGGTGGAGGGAAACTGCTCATAAACACATTGTCAGGGACTTTGCATTGGTCTACTTTTAGGGATTGCAGTGTATAAATTCCAAACAAAAGAAGGAAAAATGACTTGTTTTCGGAAAGCTCCTCGGATGAGTCATTTACACAAGTAGCCCTGAACATCCTTATCAAAAGTTGCCTAGTTCCCTTAGGCTTTCCCTTTTTTCATCAGCCTAGTCATTCTCAGGAAAGACTAAACTGTTGCAGGCTTTATCTGAGGGAGTTGTGGCACCTGATTTCTTTATTTTGTTTTTGCTGCCTTTACTCTCCTTTTTCTGGAAGCCAGTTCATTACTGCTTCTCCTGTGACCTAGGCTCAATGGCAGGATGAGGTCTTTTCAGGTGAACATCATGAGCAGCTATAACAATTCTGCAGCCTCTGGAAAAGGAGCTTAGTTTGTGAATACTTTTATGCAACAGAAATCGATCTGCAATATGTTCACTCTGAAACTTTTTTACCTCCTACCTGTAAACTGATTATATATGCCAGTCTGTTCCAGGCCCACAGAGGATGCGCTTGGTGGTGATGTATAACTTTACTGGAGGTGGACTGGAGAGCTGAAGCTAATGAATTCAGTGAGTTCTGAGAGAGAAATTAGGAAGGAGTGGCAGCAGCCCTCAGGCAAAAAAATAAAAGAGGCTCAGACCTGGACCCACCTGGCTGTGGGACACAACCATTTTTTTTGTATGAAATGTCATTGTGAGCTGGGATGGTTGGGAGCCACTGGCTCATTCTATACTTTGTGCTAAGTCTATATTGGATGCTGCGCACCTGATCAGTCTTACTCTGTGCATGTGTAAGTCAATGACTAATTTGGTAAGTGGGATAACAACCCAGAAGTTTGGCTAAGTTTTGGTTTTTAAAAAAGGGTTGTGTTCATGAAAGGCAGGTCCTGCTTGACAAACCTTCTATGACAAAGTGATCAACTTGGTGGATGAGGGAAAGGCTGTGGATATTTTTTACCTGGACTTTAGTAAGGCCTTTGATATAGTCTTCCACTATACCCTCCTGGAAAAACTGCCTGCCCATGTACTCCTTGGATGGGAGTACTCTCTGCTGGGTGAAGAACTGACTGGAAGGCCAGGACCAGAGAGAGGTGGTGAAGGGAGTTAAATCCAGTTGGAAGCCATCACAAGTGGTATTCCACAGGGCTAGGTTTTGGGGCCAATTCTGTTTAATATCTTTATCAATGATTTGGACATGGNAGCTCAAAACCTCTGCAGTAGTGACAGCTTTCCCCCCGAGCTTCTCTTATGTGGCTCTGATGTCAGAAAAGTCACTTCTAATTCTTTATGTTATGACCTTATACTCAGTTCTTTTGATTTTGCAGTCTAAGACCAAACCCAATGTGTTGAAGTAAACATACATGGGCAGAAAGGTGGAAGGGCATAAAATATATCTGTTTTTATATTTAGGAAATATTGGTCTATGCTTTCTAACCTGCAAAATAAACCTCTCATAAAACTATTTAGTTGAGATTTTTAAAAGCACTACGTGACTTAAGATATATGGGCTCCCTAAAAATCTAAGAAGTTTGTGCTTCTAGGCTGCTAAAACATATTTGATATACCTGTTTATATTGGATTCTTTATATTGGATTCACTGGTAGCTTAGCTCAAATTGAAGCAAAGCTTTGCTATATCTTTTGTCCAGGACTAAACTGTCAGCTATTGACACAGTCTTGAATATTTTCTGTTTCTAGAATGTGCTTTTTCAGAACATTGCTTGGTAGTATCAAAGAGCACTTCCCAGTGGCAGCTTCTGCTGGTTGAGAAATTAGTAACCTGGGGACGCTCAGGAGTCTTGCTTGCCTTGCTCAGATATAGCAAACATTCAAGTAAAATTAAATGCAAGCAATACTCCCTGCAGACACTCC
>VZTM01017836.1:196491-211948 GCA_013400555.1 Jacana jacana | reverse complement strand
TTTAGCAGGTGTCTGAAAAGAAAGCATTTCATTTTGATTTTGAGAAGATATTTCTGTTGGATGAAATGTTTACTGGTGTTTTAGGTTAAATAATTGAAAAATACTGCAAAGTTATTCTAGACATATTTGCATAACCACACTTACCCCTGGCAAAATAGCACTTGAGATGGCTGCAAGAGTAAAAGGAAAAAAAAAAACAAGCAGAGATTATCTACTATTACCACTTCCATNATTGGTTTTCCTCTTCTTTAAGAATGGTAAGCATTAGGAAGTGGTATGAGGGTACAAAGTTTTTAGTGCAACAGCAGTGGCAGCATAATGAACATTAATCTGTGTGGAACTTGTGACAGGACAACTGCAGAACATTATAATTACAGATTTCAGTAGCCTAAAATGCAAGCCTTTTGAGATCATACTATTCCAAGTCCACAAGGAAGAGAAAATGGGACAGAAATGATTTTAGGAGTTTGGCAGAGCATAGCCTTTGGTGAGAGGCTAGATGCAATAAACTGCTTTATTAGGTGGGCTTGATTAAATAAATTGCATCGGGAGTATTCATACTGCCACAGGAAAGCTGAATAAACAGAGTAGGTACAATTTCCCACAGAAGTGGAGAGCTGTGGGATCAGAGGGCTGTGGGTTTTATGGGAGAGATGAAACTGTTGCAGAGCACCCCCTGTAAAACCCTATCTCTAGGGTTTCATACTCCTGCTGAACCTGGTGGGAGTTCATAACCTGCATAACTTTTCAGGATCTGTTTTGCACCATCTAGGTCAAGTTATCTGACATGTGAGAACATTAGCTCAGCGGTTCAGACAATGCTCCTGAGTCTCTTAATCCAAGAAAGCACCTGCCCATGTGTTTAGATCTCACTGGACTTAAGGGGATTTGAATTCAGGTTTAAAATTAAACATATAGTTAGATTTGTGGCTGAAGAGGAATGAACTTAAATGTTTGCTGAATTAGGTTCCAGAAAGAGTAAAGAAGCTCTTTTGCATTTTTTGTTCTTCTTTTACAACTCCTTATTCCTGCAGGCTGAGTAGCCACTGTTCACTTTCATTAGGAGAGAAGGGATGGTAGTTCAGTAGCCATACTGCACACCTTCAGCCCCCTGAATCAAATGCTGAACTGAAAGACTGAAATGAGCAAGGGGATGGCTTACACTTTCCTAACCTCTGACTACATCATTAGGGTGATAATATTATTTAAGCTTAATGTATCACAAGGAAATGGTTCCATTGTTATCCAGTGGAGCCCCCATAACAATGCCACAGTGACTGAGGCTATAATGAGGACCTGTAAGATTTCAATGGCAAAAGGGATTCATTGCTAGTCCATGACCTCGTGATGAAATCATTACAATACAGTCAGAGATATGAAGTTATTATGGGAAAACTATTTCACAGCAAGTCTATAAGGACCTTTCTGACAGTGCCATTATGAAGCCATTACAATGTAAGGTTATGATGGCAAAATGGTTTCAATGAAACCCTATTATGGTTTAAAAACAGACTAAATGGTGTCAGTGGAAGTTATTCCTCCTTCTACAACCTAAAGGACTTAAACAGACCTCTGTCTCTAAACCAAAACAAGGACAATTTAGATGTATGACTTACACTTGATCAGAAGGAGAGAAATTATGATCTCTTGTGAACAGTCAACTACGATTTCTGTGGAGTTATCCAGGAGGAAAATAATGGTTACTGAGTTTCTAGGATCTTCTTTAATTAGGTAAATCAAAATGAAATATCATCCTCACATAACAGTTTGCATTAAATAGCATTCTTCTGAATCCTCCTTGCTCCATTACTAATTATTGTATTCCAGTTTCTTGGTTTTTTTTTCTTGTGGTTGCAGTGTTTCTGACTTTTATTTACTTTAATAAGGGTACCTCTGGCATACCTTAAAAATAAATTAAAATTCCACTGCCACCCCTAGTCTAGAATTTTGAATGACATCTGAGACTGACTGCCAAATAAATAGTATATTTCAAAACTGAGTAAAAATCCCCTAAGACTGACATCTCATCAGTAAGAAAAATGGTTACTTTTTATCTGGTTAAAGTCTAGCCTAGTCTAATCACCTGCTGTATTGCTAGTGCTTACCCTCACTGCGATCTATTGAGAATCAGCCCAAGCAAATCATTTGTAGACGACTTGATTCTGGGTCAGGGTTTCATATATAGCAGAGCAGCTCCCTCGCTGCGATCTATTGAGAATCTGTGATTCTGTGCTGGAAAGGAATAAAATGCACATTCAAAAGTTGTTTTGGGTAATGCTACCTCACTACAAGATAATTAGAACAATATTCCCACAGAGGACCATGCCTCTGAAGGATCTCTGGGTTTTCCAATCTTTCTTGTAAAACCTGTTTCATTTTCAATGCATAACTAGGTATTTATTCTTCAAAAAGTTCAGTTAGAGATGGTTCAATAGCACAATGTCTTGGATGTTGTATTCCATGGACTCTGTGGTGTTTGACTGCCCGCTGACAATGGCAGGAGGGGGTATCCTGGGCCACAAGGACAGAAAGTCTATCCCAAAGCCAAGAACTCTTTTATTGGGGTAAGATTTCTGCAAAACGTTCCAGGTTTTTTTCTGCTCTGCATTGAAGCAAACAAACAAATAAGTTGGAAAATGTCTCCATGAACTTTAGTTAATGTAATTGTTACATGTGCTGGAGTATTGTTATGGATTATGAAACCTACAGTCTTAAAGGAGAATTTCAAAATCAATTAATTAGGTGGGGGCTCTCTTTACCCTCCTCATTCAATATATATGTGAAATGATCTGGCAGACTGATATAGAGGTTCATTCTTTTTATTACCAAACCACAGTGAGTGGTGTGAAATCTCGTGAATAGTTGTCGGTGTGTCCTTGATAATCTGGCATCCACTTCTTCTAAAGCAACATTATTTTTCTGCGTATCTGTCTCTGAAGACTGCCACCTGTGAGGTCACATTTTTGGATAAAAGGACCAGGATTCTCTTTAGCTGCTGAAGAATCCTATCACTTTGCAAAACGGAAGGTAGACAAAAAATCCTTGAACAAGAGGTTTCCTCCTGAAAAGCAACCTCAGTGGTTTACACCAGCTTGAATTACACCTTTTGCATCTCCTTGGCAGAGACCTTAAAATGAATGCTTACAGTTCTTTTTTTTGGACCACGTGCCCTTTTTATACAGTGGCAGCAACAGAAAGTTAGATTAGCAAATGACAAATGAGCTCTATATTTCCCATTTCAGATAAACTAGAAATTATAGATTTTTAAAATTATTTTGGTATTAAAAACTATGACCCAGCTATCAGTTCATCAGTCAAATAAATATCATCAAATACTCTAAAGGATGTATTTTGTCTTTTTATATGCTGTATACTAGGAATAAATAAGATCTCCCACATTTGTAAGGAAAGCCTCTGTGCAATGCTGTAGAAACATGTAATATACCAACATCAATTGTCTCAAATTCTGTCATATTCATTCTTTTCAACTTCTTAATAAGTTCAAAACCTGTTTGACACCCTTGGAACAATGCCATCAATCTCTGTTATCTCTGGTAATGAGGAGGTTATCCTGGAAAATGGTATAAATTGGTCTTCACAGGTACTGTGGAGCATATGGCAGAGAGAGAACTCTAAATAAGTCTATGTACTGCCATCTTATGTCTGCCATTGATAGATTGAGTTTGAGATGATAATTCTTCCCGGACTCAGTAACTCCTCATGATCAACTGAATGCCCATCTTGTAGTCCCACTGTGGTAGGTGCTGGGAGGGTGTACTGCCCTAAACACTGGTCAGCACAGAGTCTGCTTGTATACATTCATCTCATGAAAGAACCAAGATAATGTGAAAGGTGGAGTGCAGCAAATCATAGGACAGACATCTCCAGGCCATGCTGCTATCAGCAGTTCATAATCCTTACTTGAGAACAGACATCTACAAAGACAGTTTTCAGATACTTCATCCTCCTCACGCTCTGTAAGCAGTAGCCTTACAGTTGCAGCACTTTCCAGGGCAGTGAAGCCTTTGTTTCAGTTTTTAGTTGGATAAGAGAATTCATATCCGGTATCTCTGTCTGCCTCTAAAGAGTGCTGTGCTGGATGGTCTCTCCATGCATTTCCACTGGGCCGCCATAGTCGGCTTGCAGCTGGCAGGGCTTGTGAGCTGCCAACTGGGGTACAAGAGGGAACATGGACATCAGGCCTTAGACATCATCTGCTTGTAGACCACAAATGACAGAGGCACATTGTCTGATGGTTCATACTCCTGTGATCAGACAACATATCACTACCCTGCTCTTTCTTCACCACATTCAGCTGATGGGCTAATGGCAAAAGTTATTGTCATTAGTCTTTTACATTTTGTTCTGCTTTTTTATTATTCCAGGGTCATATATCACTCCCTGTCCTCTTCTGTTTCAACGGTGACTGTTATCTTTGTTTAATCAGCAAATTTTGTGACCACTGTCTTCCTTTTTTCCCCCTCAAAAAGTCATTAATGAAGATATTAAATAGGATCTGTCTTATTAAAGAAATTTATCCTTAGTGAATTATGCTATTTCTCTCTCTCTCTTTGGCTTGGTAACATCCCTTTCACATGAACCTGGAATAAAATGCAGATGAAGTGAAATCACCGTGTGGGCCAAGTTTACAGACTTCACAGCAATTTATATATATATTTCAATTTGAAGAACAATTTCCCACATGATACTGAAATACATATATGTTAGATAACGACCTCTTCTTTGCTTGAAAACAAAAGAGAGCATCATAATTATCCTGAAAAATAATGGGCTCCATTCTGGTCATCATTACTTTTCTATCTATTTCTTTGTTGCTGACTTAATGGAATATTGTCTTGATATGCAGTTTGACCATTGTAATTTGACTAGTGCTTGTATATGTCAAGTAGGATAAATACAACTAGTGATTTCTTTAAAAAGAAAAATGGTTGACTAGATTGGAGGGATAGAGAGAGACAGAGATTGCTATATAATGTGAGAAATCACTGACAGAAATTTCAGAAGGAAATACTAATCACTCTACTTTTTGGATCAGTTCTTAAAACATTTTGATATAATTTAGTAAAATTTACAGCATATCTGTTTTGATGTAAGCACCGTAGGCATATATTAATAGCATAGGCTGTTATCTGATAGAACTTCAGACTTTTCAGGTTTACAAAGTCTTGACCCTCTGGTATTCTTCCGTAATTTTTGTTAGAAGTAACTTCAGGGAGCTCATTATCTCTGTCTCTCTCTAAAATGTTTGCTGGATACACTTTCCTCTCCTTGATGGACCACAGATTGTTTCCAACATAGACACCCGAGTTTCTGTCAAGACATGCAAAGGAATGGTGACCATCCCCTTCCTATTGTAACACACATGATCAGGATGAAACACTATACTGATAGGTTAGGAGGCATGTTGGGGCATCACAGTTTAAGATATACTTTAGCCATATGTATAGAAGCTTTAGAGACTTATTTAATGGCAGTTATACAACATGTACATTGTACTATTCTTGCTCTGCTGTAATGTTAGCACCTTAATAGCTCACTCAGTGACAGCCACTGTTCAAAGCTGCCATTTGGGGCTCATCTGCAGTAGATATTAGTTTTTTTTCTTTCAGTTCCCAAGTAACAGCAGCTAAAGGAAATGTAAAAGTGAAGCAAAAAAAATATTAGTTGAAGCTTGCAACACACAGGAAACATCTAACCTTTACAAACATGGGAAGGACCTTCAGCCTATTGACAGCTGGTTAATGAAAAGTCAAACTCTTTTGGTGAACGCTAATCTTTATCATTTTGAAAAGCATCACAAGACAGGAATAAGGAGCACCGTTGTGTTAATGCTATTAGTAGCCTTTGGGGAAGAGAGATAGGATACACCGGATTGTTAAAGTCACGATCATCTACCACTCACATGATAAACATCACATGTGATACACAACATTCACATTACACATTTCTTCTTAGAGTCACCTCCCGATCTGACATGAATCAAATGTTTCCTTACATATTTTCCTGGCCGTATTGCACTCTTTTAGAAGAGTGGTCCCAAATATATTTGCAATTTAAATTAGTAAGCACAGCAAACCCCCTTTTGTTTATATACGCCTCCCCAGTGCTTTGTACTTTCACTATGGGAATGATTCAGAAACACACCTCTTTAATACCAAATTCACATTGAAAAAATTTTATTTAAATATATAAACTGTTTGTCTTACTACGTCATGGTAATGCTACAGTTTAGTTAATTCTTCTATGAATATTAGTTTGTGTAGAGGACAACTGGATCATAGAGATGCTTCAGGAAGCCTTTAATTCATAGAAAAGTTGTGTGTATAAGTTACATTTCCTTTTCTGTTTTTTCAAAATCTTTTCTGTTCCCAAAGGATCGAGAGAGTGTCCTCTAAGAAACCAGGGCAGCAGATACCCTGTTGGAGAACTGAGCTCTGTACAAAGTATTTAAAAGAATCCGTCACAAAGAAAATGCAGGATCCACAACTGCAGAGCACATTCAGAAGAATTTGGCTCTGTTTACATAATTGAGATATGCAAACTAGCTATTTTAAAATATATACTTGACAAAGGTAAGACCAGATAAAACCAATGAAACATTTTCAAAATATGCCTGTCAGAGCTATAGATGTATAAATGAATGGAGTTCTCATAGGTCTTTCCCATTGCTATCATTACTACTACTACTACTATTATTATCAGCCACTGTTCTAGGCAGTGCTTTATTTATTCGGTACACACAAAATTAAGTTTTGTCCTGAAGAGCTTATGCTTTGAACTACTCTTTGGAAGAATGTGGCAAAATCCCTAGTTTTTAGCAATACTTTCATATAGTTCTAAAGTTGCTGCTTAGATTCATTATGGCAGAAATCAGCTTACAGAAAGGGAAAGTAGCAGTAAGCCTATGAGGGAAGTAAAGTGTTCCATGTCTGGGCAGTGTGGAAAACTGCAACTGAAAGTGAAGACAGGCAGTAGGCTCTCAAAAGTAACACTGTCCAGGATGATTTGTGAGCACATGTACAAATGGACAAAGGTGAAGGTCTTTCATATCAGCAGGGACAGAATTACAAAGGTCTTTTGGATGAGGAGAATATGTCAGTATTTATAGGAGGAAAGACTACTAACGTTCCAGGTGGTCTGGCAGGAATGATGAGGATGCCAGAAATATTAAAGGTGGAGGCAGTTCTAAGCACCAATCATGGACTGGAGTTAAATCTCACTAGGAAGAGAAGAAGTAATATGATTTGGATGTTGCTTGTTCATGACAGATCCATCAGAAAAACGAAGTTGCAGTTGAATTACATGGTAATTTTAGATCCCTTCTGACTATTCTATTCTATTCTATTCTATTCTATTCTATTCTATTCTATTCTATTCTATTCTATTCTATTCTATTCTATTCTATTCTATTCTATTCTATTCTATTCTAGGTATTATCAGGGAGAAGAAACTAGGGAAAAGAAAAAGCTTAAAGAGACACTTTAAGCTATTAAGTGTCAGCTAATAGCAGATATCTATAAAAAAACTGTAAAAGAGAGTAGCTGAAGGGAAGAACAGGGAACAATATGCAGACTGCGACTCAACAGCACAGAGTGACCAGAGCAACATGTGCAAAGGGCTGAAATAGCCAGTAGAAAGCAGTGCTCCAAGGACATAAGGACCACTAGAAAGTGATTAGTGGATTAGCTCATGTTTACAAGGGCTAAAGAACAGGTTCAGAGTACCATTACATCCAGTCCCAACAAGGACTGGATTTGCTTTGCTTTCTAAATTGTGGGCTTTTTCTTATTAAAAGGGGATAAGATACTTACATACTTCTTGTTTGTCCTCACAAATACACCAAAATCCAGAGTTATGAATCTCTTTCTCAGTGTTTTTGTGCCTAAATCATAAAAGCTTGATTGTTAATATTTTATGAAAATGTGGATATGATTTCTATCATGCCTGCTCATCATGTTTTCTATATCTTAGTATGCATAAATTTTGATAGTATTATTACTTCCATATAGTGCAAATGCATTTAATCTTCAGAAAAATTTTAGATTAGCCAGACAATTTACTTTGTTCATGAAAAAACAAAATGAAATTTGATAAAAGATCACGAACTGGCCAAATGCTGTATTTTTAAACTGAGTATTTCGTAAGGATTTCAGTAAATAGTTTCACCTCTTGTTTCAGGCATATAGTGATTCTTGGTGTTGCATAAATGATGGAATTATTGGCTTCCCTGCTATGTCTTAGACAGTACCCTGTGGTTCGTCTGCTTTGATTCATGCTATGAATCTCTAAATATAATCATGGTACCCAAGTTTCAAGCAAAGCAGGTAATTTTTTTTCCAGTTAGAGCACTTTTCTTGGCTATTATGGAAGTAAAAAAATATAATGAAAAAACAAAATAGTTTTGTATACACTGCTGGGTTAGAAGTACAGTGAGGCTGTTGCTGTCTGGGACAAGAACTTTCAAATCAGAAGGCACATTCCCTTAGTGAAGGATGGAGATTTGTTAAACCTTTTAGTGGCCTTTCAATATCTAAAGGGGGCCTACAGGAAAGATGGGGAGGGAACGTAGCGGTAGGATGAGAGGTAATGGTTTTAAACTGAAAGGGGGGGAGATTTAGTTTAGACATTAGGAAGCAATTTTGAACTATGAGGGTGGCGGGACACTGGAACAGGTTGCTCAGAGAAGTTGTGGATGTCCCATCCCTGGAAGTGTTCAAAGCTGGGCTGGATGGGTCTTTAAGTTCGGTCTAGTGGCAGGGGGGTTGGAACTAGATGATCCTTAAGGTCCCTTAAAACTCTAACTGTTCCATGATCATATGATTCTATGATAAAAGATCTTTAAAATCCATTTTAGTAAAACCCTTTGTCTCACTGTGAGCTTTGTGGAATTGCAGAAAGTACAGCTAGGATTCCTTTCCAATTTTTCCAAGTCCTGCAGTAAAACCTGAAGCATCAGGGGTAATTACTTGTAGATTTGTCCTTCTCTTATTCCAGCTTTTTTTTGAAAAATCTACAAAAATACCCTAATCTCTGTGGTTGTTACCAGAAAAAGGAAAAAATTAAGAATTATGGAAGCCAAAGAGATGTATCTCACTACTACATTTGAATTCTTCCCTTTTCAAACTGTTCTGATATATTTCTGTCACATCATTTGTTCCTCACCTCTCTTACAAGCTGAAGTTTCTTATTTAAAATGCCTTCTATGAAAGACTTCCCATGTGGTTATCTTTCTGTTGTCCTACACTCTTCTTTTTACAGGCTTCACCTTTTCTTTCTTGGGATGACCAATACAGGCTCCAGTGATCAAAATGTAGGTACATCACACAGCGTCTTTTTATTGTTTTCTGTTTTGTTTTCTACGTCTTTCCAATTATTTCCCCTTTTTAAATCGCAGCTTCTTCATTTGATGACTCCCGGCCACTGAGATGTTATTTTCAGAGAAATGTACTAATTTCTTCTCATAAAATGTAGTATTTCACTGAGGAAGTTGTTACTATATCATAGTAAAAATATCAGAAATTTACATGGATTAAAAAAATAATTAAACAAACTCATGAAAGAACAATTCATCAGTGGCTATAAAATAATGGAGAGGGAACGCTGCTGGCTAGGGAGACTCATGCATCACAGGCTGCCAGGAGCTGGGAGAATATGCTGGGAAAAGACCGTTAACCACCTTTTCATACTTCTCTCTAGCCTACTGCTATTGGCCTCACTCAGGCAGAATATTGGGCTAGATGGACCTGACTCAGGAAGGCCATTCTTGTGCCATGCTCCTGAGCAGCAATAGTTTGTATGTATACCATCAGTATATATACCATCAGTATACATGGTGCTGTTTTTCCCATGCTGCTGATTTTGTATTTGCCAGTGTTGCAGTTCACCTGACAGCCCTGAGGCTGGATGGAGACCCTCTAAAAGCCTCTGCTGTTGGGTTAAGTGAACGCATTGTCATCCTGAAACTTTGTCACTATCAACGGTCTTTTACAGGCCATTTACACATATATTGAGCAGTGCAACCACTATCACAACTCCCTGAGAGACTACCTTAGTAAAATTCCTCCAATGTGTAACTGACCTTTTCTTCCTGATGATTTTTCCACATCATTTAAAAAATAGTTTATATATGCAGAGACTTTCCCTTGTAATATGTGGTAGCTGAGTTTTTGTAAGAGTCTCTACAAATGGATGTCTTCAGGTCCTTTTGTATCATCTTGCTCCACCTGCTTGTTGCTCCTTGAAAAAACTTTAATCGATTTGTAAGACATGACTCCTAGTACAAAAGTCAATTAGCCACTTACTCCTTGTATTGTATTTGAACACATGTTCTAATTCTGTGCTTTCTTTTCAGTGAAACCACTTTACTTAGCATGAAAATGTGTATGTGCAGTTACCACTTCCTCTGAGATCTCTAAAAGAATTGGAATCGTGTGTCAGTGCCAAAGGTAATGTAAATATTAAATTACACCTCACAGTACCCAGACTTTTAAGAAGGCGTGAATGAGTACAGTCTGTTCTATTCTGTTCTGTTCTGGGACTCTCTCTGCTGACCCTCAGCCTTAAAGCAGTTCATTAGCATATTGACCCTGCAGAGAAGGGCTACAAAATGTATAATTTGTATAGTTTACATATTGTGTATAATGTATGTATTGTACATATTGTATGTAATGTATATATTTGCATACTGAACAATAATACAAACCATTAATTTAAGTAGTCTGTTATGGACTTCTTTTACCTTGCCTTAACACTTTGATCACCACTGGGTGACCACTGTCAAGGTTTCTACTTCTGTCTTGGGAAAGAGGTGTTTTTTCATACTCTTTATGCCTTTAACAGGCTGCCTCCTGTTTAAATTTGCATTTCTAGTTTATTCTATTTCCTATTTTCCTTATTCAGAAAATAGCTTCTGTTTTAAGTAGAATGTCTTCTTCCACCCTTCTGTGATATGTACATGTGTTGGGCAGAGGGAAAAAGACTTAAAATCTTTGCTGCATAGTGTGCTTTCACTGTGATGTCTTAAAACAGTCTCTGTTGTTCTTTACAAGCATTTATCCTTTAACTGGTTTTTTTTTGGCCTTGAGTGGACTTCTTTATTTCTATGCAATTCCCTCTGTCTAATTTTAGTGCTGTTATACTGAGGGTATTCTTCAGCAGTCCCTGTGCCATCCATATGATGAATACTGAAACCACATTTGCAAGCTGCATTTAGTTCAAGAGCAATAAGCTGTTCATTCTTGCTGTAGGGGTAAGCCTTTTTGTTCTTGAGGTCTACTAACGTGGTGCTTCTGGCTGTGGCCATTGATGAAATGTAGTTCCTTAGCCCTACAGAACAGTAGCAATTTTTAACCCTTTGAAATGTAGGGGATATTGTGACTCTCTTACTTACAAATCTGATCTTGGATTGTCCCCTGGCTTGGATTATTCCCCGGTACACAAAAGTATGACTTTTTCTATGAAACTGTGAGTTTCCTGGATCAGGGAACATCTTTTATGGGTAATTGGACATCACTTAATAAGCATCATTGCAACTGCATTAATATCGTAACACCCTCTACTCTATCCTTTTGACCTTACCCACATCATGCATATTTATTCTTTCCACTAGTACAAACATTAAACTCCTATCTTGCATTAGATTCAGATATTCATTGACTACTTGAGAATACAGAGATGGAGGAGAGAATGATGCAGGGAGAGAGGGAAAGAGGGGGTGATGGAGGAAGAAAGGGGCTTTTAGCATTCTGTAGCCGAGCTGTCTGATGTAATGTGTTAGAGGATATAGGTGCCAGTAATGTGCAGAGCTTGAAAAATGACCAGACAGTGCCAAGCCCACAGTGTATGTTGTCAGGAGGGCTAACAGTATAATAAATCAACCTGTCTGGTGTCAAGGGTCAGGTAGTTTGATGTTCAAAGCTGTTTGGCCAGCCTGATCCAACCAGGCATATGGTATTCATTTCTGAGCTGTTAGCACTATTACAGTACTAGAATCACCCTAAAGTAGTGATGCCCAGTGGTGCTTTGGGCTTTAAGTTAAGATCCCAAAGGGGAAAGTATTTGGGAGAAGGGAGGGAAGTGTTGCTTAGTGTCAGGTCTTATGCTTCTACCATATTTATTTTTACTAAGGGTACTGCGAAGACCATGGAAAAATGCTTCTCAGATGGATTTTTCCTATGCTTTCTGCATAGGACAGTGGTGCTTAACTTCTTCCAGATGGGTAAACCACACAGGTCCATAGTGGTGGTTTGGGACAACACGCTCTGTCCCCTTCTGTTCAACTCTATACATACATAATAAAAATGTCTCATTCTGAGTGAGTGGTGGATACCAAGCAAAAACCAATTCAATCTCCAATCACAGCTACTGTACATTTTGGTAATTAGGCCACTTCCTTGTAGGTCTCATTCCTGCTGTGCTTTACTTCCATTCTGTGATGTTTAGATGGGCTGAAGGGAGGAGAACTTGCCACTGGCAGTATTGAGCTAGGAGGGTCTTCCCATACATGTCTTTTCTTACCCCAGTGTTTGTAGGGCTGGGGGGGTACAGGAAAGCTGCAGTAGGCATTACAAGCCAGTCAGAAACTTCCCATGTTCAGGAGCTTTAATTAGCCTCACTAGTTGGGAATACGCGAGGAGAAAGTTTAAGGCAGCAAATCAGGCTAATTACAGGCTGAAGGTCCCAGGAGTTCAGATCAAGCGATCTTCCCTGGCCCTCATCTCTGAGAAAGAAGCTGTTAAAGCCATGCTGTCTCTGCTAGTGCTGCAGGACTGCTGGTTTTCAAGCCAGGCACACGGTGACTTCCCAAAAGGCCTCACTGCCCTGGGTAACTGCGAGCAGGTCAAGCTGCAAACCCAAGTGAGCTGGATCACAAATTATAATTTCCCCTCAGGGCTTTTGGATGGTGATAGTGGTAGGTCCTAGATGTCTGCCAGAGCACTCAGAAATTCACAGTCTATATATCCTTAGAGCTACACTGGGGGCTCTTTGGCCTCCTACACTGCACCTCAACTTCTCTCTCAGCAACTTAATATGCAATCACCTCTTCAATGCCATTTCCCAACACTGTGAAAGTTTTCTTGCACCTTTCGCCCCTCCCCATCCGCTGTTTGTGACAGGCTCTATTGTCAGCATACTGATATCTTGGGTGCTATATAAATTAGTTCCTGAAATATTAGAATTAAAATGTCATGGGTGAAGTTTGCTAAAACCAGCAGCCGTAATGCTGAAATGTCCAACTGTCAGAAGCAAATCGATGTGAGTTCAAATCAGGTGGAGCAAAAAGGCAGATGCATATTTTACAGAGCAAGTAATTCTACAGCCTAAAACAAATTTTAGAAGAGCAGTTGGATGAGAAGCTTAAGAAACTACACCAGGTACAAGGTGGAGCCAGTTTCAGTGGCAATCTGTCTTGGTCCAAATAGAAAATAAGCCCTACATAATAATCCCAAACAAAAATCCAAAATTAAACAAACCTGCAGCTCCAAACCCAAAGACCACTCCCCCAAGCCTGTAAAACAATGAGGTTTAGACAGTGTTTAGAGGGAAGATTCAGCACAGGCTTGACTTATAGTAGAAGGGGAATTTGATTAATTTTCTTCCCAAAACTTTCTCAGAGGTTTGTAGCCTCCCCAGTTTGTGAGTTTACTTTGTTTCAAGTAACAGCTATGATTATAATGACAATTATAATTATATGTGGCTTTGTGATCATTCCATACAGTCAAAGTGGACTTGATTCCCACTGGGCATTTCAGTGATTAGTTTTTTTTTCCAGAAAATTACTTCACTTACCTAGCCTCCACAAATACACTAGTTAAATTCTTCTCAAACTGGAGGAAGTCTCATTGATTTCTGTTCTTCTTGACATACGCAGGTCCTGGGAAGGACTTTACAAATTAAGATCAAAAGTTGATAAAGTACTGGATGGGCAATACCACTGAGTCTCCTACTCAGGCACTCTGCAACAAAGTCAGCTCTTACCAGCTCATTTACATATCAGCAGAGACCATGGTAATGCTTGATGCCTTTGTAAATGGTTTTGAGAAATGTATCAGGAGTCATTTGTCTAAGTAAGCAAGCCAAGTCATTATCAGCAGAGTGCCTAACTTGAGTATCAAAATGCAAGACAAAAGACAAAAAAGTTTTGATCAGTTGGTGCCCATAAGTTCATAGCTAAGATTTAAAATGTATTTATTTTTTCAATTTATGATGCCAAATAACTGTCAATGTTAAATGCTTCTGAAAACTCCCACCTACATATTCCAATAGGAAACTTCATATAGATGAGGCATTAGAACAGGGAATATTTTTCTCTCTGTAGTAGTTTTAGGCAATGTAATAATAAAAATAGAACAACAGAGTGTAAAACCAGAGCAAGGCAACAAGCAGCAAAGACTGAGGGCAGAAAGGACCACTCGATGTAAAAATCAAACATATTTTTTGTCTGTAGCAGTAAAATCAGTACTCTCAATAACAGGGTTGGTCTGTGTGTTACCAGTGTAGACTTAGCCAGTGACCAAGACTATCATCTCAGAGACTGAGGGGGAAAACTATGAATTAAAATAGGGGGAACAAATAGAAGGAAAGAAAATGTCCAAAGTGTGACATATGTTTCTGCCAGTGAGCTAACCAAGGAGACACTTTCTAAGGCTTTCATCCTTCCAATGCTTTTATGGTTTGAAATGTGAGGGTGTCACTATGTGATATGTTGTCTTTGGCAGCAAAGCTGACTTGAAAGTTCCCAAGATCCATGACCAATCTACTGCCCTCTCAGATGTGTTAGTCAACGCTTATGGTTCTGTTCGCCAAGCTGGGTAATTCAGACTGTCTGGAGTGAAAATAAGCATTCAAAGCTACTCAGTACTAAAAATCGAACTGTTTTTGGACAATAGGGTAACATAGAGTACAAGGCATGAGCTCTGCTGGTGAAACAGGATATATCTTGCAACAACAAGAGTCATACCATCTTCTCTTTGAATAATTCACACGTGGGCACACTTGTGCAGCTGTGTTCCTAGTCTTCAGCAGGACTAACAGTGTGCAGACAGATATTATTTGGCTTATTCCCATCATGTAGTAAGAGTAAAGTTTGTATGTGTGGAAAATACATCTGCCGTAACTAATTTGTACTTGCAGTGTAAGGAATAGGCTTCCTGTTGCTTCATCTCATGTCAGGTTACTGTTAATTTCAAAGAATGAAAATTATTTGCTGTTTATTTCTGCATAGATGTAGAAAAAAAATAATCCAGTGGATGCTTGTGGTTTCGCTAACAGGTTTTTAATCCTTTGTTTTTTTACATAAGAAAGTGCATGTTCAACTTGGACAGCTTGATTTTTAAATGTTGTGAGAGAAGGGGGCTTTTAATTTTCAAAATACTCTATTACTATCATACATTACTATAGACTATATAATATTCTGTAACATATAGACTATTATATA
>VZTM01017836.1:106194-195967 GCA_013400555.1 Jacana jacana | reverse complement strand
ATATAATATAATATAACATAACATAATATAATATAATATATAGTTTATATATAGACTATATAATACTCTCTATGTAAATAATTATACTATATTGTTATTTTTATATTTATATTATGTAGATTATATAATAGTATCTATTACTACAGACTATTACTATAGTTGGTCTAATCATCCAGTATTTAGAATAAACTTGATATGGCTGTCCCCTACACAGTATGTATTTCTTTAAGCTATGCTTATTTAAATTCCTATGAGGTAGAATACAAATGCTTGTTTGTTAAGTGTAGCGCATCACTATTGGCACTTGTTATGTTTCCTAGTGTAGTAGGTGTGGGTAGTGTTTCCTGGATGTACATGAAGGAAGAGATTGCCATTCAGCAACCTAAAACTAAGCGTGGACTCTGCAGCACCTTGTATACCACCAGGCAGAAAAACATGAGAATCTTCTGAACTGTGCAGCATTTGAGGTAAAGACTGAAGGCAATGCAAGAATTCAAAAAGTGCACTGGAGGTATTTCCCCTGCAATATTTTAATAGTCTTATGAATTTCATGATAATTTCATTTCAGTATTTTAGTGCAGTTAGGTTTAGGTTTTTTTCATGTTCCTAATCCTTTCAAGATCAGGTGCTGAGCAATGGGGATAGTTGGAGATTAGTGGCAGACTGATGGTGTTAATACACAGAGTTATAATGAGGCATCTGCAATGTTCTTCCAATGTGTAACAGCCAGCTGACCCTGTAAACTGTGGCTAATGCAAAGCAGAACTGTGCATTTGGTGGCCATCAGCAGTTATATGGGGGTGGCATGTATGTAAGGATAAAATACTTTTCCATTCCTCTGCAATCTTTGATATACCAAATTACAGAGCTCTTTGCCTGAGCAGCCTGTTGCTGTGCCTTGTGTGACACACTCCAAACGGCAATTATTTATGTGATTTAATCAGATATACAGATATTTTTGTTACTGAGCAGTTACAACAACGCAAATAACCTGCATGCTTTCTACCCAGCTCGGGGAAGGGGAAGGATGGGAATGAAGGGGTTTTCCTGTCCTGTCCTTCTCAAAATATGCTTTTGTATCCCACAAGGGAAGTGCCTCAGTTTCCCACAGGGTATAGACCCAGCATGGGGGGAAAAAGGGACATCTGTATGTCCATGCCCCAAGAGCATGCACTGGTCTGGGGAAGTAATCAGCTCTGCTGTTCAAGCTGTGATTGTGTCCACTCTTGTCTGCTGCACAGGTCTCTTGTTCACTGACTGATCTTGAAGTGGCCTTGCTAAAAGCACTCCCTGCCATTTCTACAGGAGATAAATCTACCTAATACACTGGGAAGCAGACGTGCTCCTCTGCTTGAAAGTGAGAGCTTGACCTGAAGATCTCAGAGGTCTGTTGAAACAGATGGTGCTGGGTTTCCAGACATCGAGCTGCAGCTCCTGAAGCACTACAGTGCTGTGCAGTCCTGGTCCCCTGCGGTGCCTGGCCCCAGCCCGTGGATTCGCAAGGTCCGTGTTTGGGGCTGCAGGATCTGGGGAGGATTGATTTGTCTTGTGGGGTGATCACCAGGCTCACCAAGAGAGGCTGCATGAAGAGCAGCAGAAACAGAAAAGTGTCTGAAGAGTCCCATTTGTCCAGAGCTTGGGGAAATGAGTCATGCCTATACCCCTCTCCTGGAGACAATTGTCTATTACTTCTCTTTGACAGGATTCATCTGGGGTATCCCTTGAGATTAAGAAACAGCAAAACCTATAAGAATAAATTTCTATGAAATGCTAAAGGCAGGCAAATCTCTACAGGTTGGTAGAGATTTGGAGAGATTAAGCATTTTTATATTCTAAATTCTCTCTCTCATCCTAAAAGTTTGTAACAACAAATAGTAAAACTTTCGTTAAGCAGTTAAAAACCCCTGTAATACCAAAAACATATTTCATATTTATAAGTACTGGTGCATGCTGATTGACCACATAATTTTCCTCCAGATCTTAATTTCTGGAAAATAGTAGATTTTGAATTTTTTATCTTTTCTTTAAGTTGGAACTATATTTTCAGGGATGGAAAGTGTTTTTCCCTGAATCTCTCATCAGAAAGCAGATGTTCCTGTTGGTTACGATTTCTCAGCCGGAACAGCAACAAACTGCCAATCACACGTCAGAGCCCCACTCTGTCCCAGCCTTCCAGCGTCTGAACTCACCATAACCTATGCATGGAGCTCTGTGGAGGAGGACCACACAGCTGATGTGATGATGCAGGTACAGCTTTTCTGAGCATCCATTTCAGAGGATGACAATTCTATTTTATGGCAGCTTTTGTGGTGTCAACATTGTTTTCAGTTGGTATGGGAACATAACTAGAACCTCTTGAATGCTTTTTTGAAATTGGTTAGATTGGTTAGAAATGAAAAATCTTTGGTTTTCAAAGTGGACTGCATGCTTTGCCATTAGAAGTGACCAATAGCCATGAATCTTGAATACCTCCCTCATTAAAACCTCACCTAAACAGACATGTTTTCTGCAAAATGTTTTGGCTCTGACGAAGCAGCATATTTTGATGAGACTTCATTTAATGGAAATGTTTTGACCAGCTCCAGATGCATACTTTAGATACGCATAGATAGTTTCAATTGCCTAGAAAGAACCACCTAGTAGACAGAGAGGATTTGCCAAAAGCAATTATATTTTATCTCAGTTCAGTTTCAAACAATTTGTGACCATCCAAGATCGCACTTTGGTAAAACAAACAGATGTGGTCCAAACTGCAGCAAGACACAAAATTGTAAAAGAAAAATACATCTATATGCTGTTTGTGTTGCAGTGAAAATTAATATTATGTTGCTAGAGAATTCTGTCCGCATCTGTAGCAAGAAAAAAAAAAAGAGAGAGAATTATAGGATATTATATTCTGAGGAGCAATGTGATCAGTGAGGCAGAACTTGATCCACAATTGCCAAGTTACAATCTGATAATACACCATCAATTCTGAACGATACTGATCCAGGATGGCACTTCACAATCTAAGCAATTCCTTCAACCAGTTCAGCAAAGTTCCAAGATCTACTGTATTGAAAGCAGCAGAAAGATCCATCAGCAGGAGTATTGTAATTTAACTTGAATCAGCAGCTGGTGATAAATCATTTGTGACCTTAACTAAAGCAATCCCAGGACTGTGGTACTCCCTGAAGCCAGACTGAAACCTCTCATAGAATCTATTCCCAGATAAAACTGCTAGTTGTAAAAGGGCAACCACTTGCTTCATCTTTCCCTTCCTTACATTCCCTCAAAAAAGAGTACCAGTCCAGTTATCTCTAGGTGGAGCAGAAATCTGCAATGTAAGAGAGGGGAAAGCTTTCACACTTCTGCTAACAAAGAACAGCTGCAAATTTCAGCAGATCAGGAGACGTGCAGAAAGCAAAGAGTCATTAACCATGTTAGCTATAAAAGAAGCAAAGAGCTGAAAGACTGTCCACGAGCAGCCATATGGGCCAAGAGTCAAAACCAGGACTAATGGAGCATGATTGCTTTCCCAGCTGTGTGATCTCAGCAAGAAGCAAATACAAATGTATAACACTTGCAGATACAGGCACTGGTAGCGTAATTACCAGCCGCAGCGCTGAACAGTTGCAGCTGATTAGAAATTCACTCTGTAGTCACTGAATTCCTCACAGGAGGCAGCTGAGGGATTGTGCACAAGGAGTGATTTGTGGTGCAAAATGTGATCAATAGCACAAAATAAGGCTGCAGGTCTGGTTTTCCTCATTAATAACAGGACAAGAAAAAGTAGATCTGGCTGGATCACAAGTGATGTGCTGAGACTCTGCAACAGCTTGGTGCTTCAGGAGACTAATTTTTGGACTAAACAGTCTTTGAAATAATTCCACATCCTGAACTGTCGTCTTCACCTTAGTAAAGTCCTGTGATCACCCGGGCAGGTCAAGTAAGGCACAGAAAACTGAGGAGACTCACAGGATTCACAGACTAGTTTGTGTGGGTTTTTTTTAGTGGGAAGAAGAGGAAAAATCACAACTTGTACAAAATAACGAGGCAGATAAATTTTATAAGATTAATAAAATCAACATTGGTTCTCTCTGATTGTCTTAGAAGACTTTGGTGGGTTGATCAGAATACTGCATAATCCTAATAGGCATAAATATGAGATATTGCATGACAAATTATAAATTTTAATCTCTGTCAGACAAGTAGAGATATCAAAATGGGATTAACTAGACTCTACCTTTAATGCAGGTCATCTTCTGGGAGAGTCATTATAATACACTTTTTCTAGTTGGTTGCCCAAATAGCTTCAGTAGTTCACTGTCACACTTAGACTAGTGTTGAAGCAAAAAAGCCACCACTTCACATGTTAAATATAGTGGAAACACACTGAAGAAATAGAGAGTAAAAGAAAATACCATCACTCCCAAAGAATCACCGATTTTATACTGACTGCATCTCAACTGTAACTTTTAATGATCTGGGCCTGGGACTCCATTAGTGTTTAATAAATAATGATGAAGATACCCTACCTGCACAATGCACGCAAAGCTCCCATTGATGTCAATGTGAGTTCTCGGCGCAGACTGATGGCAGGATACTCCTGTGACAGAGATGAATTTTCCATTAGAACAAAATGAGTAAGACCTGTCTCAGTCAGCAGAATTCACAGCAACAATAGAAGTTCCTCGGGGGCTCAGTGAAAGATGCCCATCCTGGGTGGTTGAAAGCAAATTGGGTGGGAAGCAGGGAGGCAGACTTGGACAGCCACAAAACCAATTTGGGCTGAGGTAAAATTGCCCTGATATAAAAAACCCCATGCAATTATATCCATATTTAATTTCTATCACCTGGAAATCATGGCTTCCTTTCTCATCAAGCCATAGGGGAAATTGCTACTTTTTTTTTTTCTATGATGGCAAAGGATGAAATTAATACTGGGGGAGGAGGAGAGAGGACATGGATGCATTGAACTACCTTTTGAAAACCACCTTTTATTTAAAGTGGATAAAGGAAAAATTAAATGCTGTTTTGGTAAACGACAGAAAACCATTACCCATACAGAAATTTGGACAATGAGCCTGAACGTTCAGTTGGATCTTTTTTCTTCAAGAATTTTGTGGAAAAAATACAAAGACAAGGAACTGTAGTGAAGCCAGCATTGTGTGAGACAGAGAGGCAGCTAAGCACAACAGGGGCATGGAGAGAAGGCTCTGATAGTCTGGTTTTGGGAAAAAGCTGAGAAAGGGAAGCTTTTGGCAAGGGATTGGCTGAAAAGACCTGAATCTGTAAGCCAAGAAAAAGTCTCTCTGCTTTTTTGGCATTAATTTTGTTGTGGAAAAGAGATGCATTTTCTGTAAATAAAGAATAGTGCCTCATTTTGTTACCAGTTTCTCGCCTTGGAAGACTGCAGGCCTCTGCTTGACCAATTCAGTTAAAAAAAATAACACGTTCTACCTTTTTTGAAGGTGATCACTGAAGAAAAAAGGAAAAAGAGAAGAAAACACTGGTAACTCTAACTTTTTGGTATTTTTAATAATAATAGACTGTTGCTAAGTGAACAAGTGTATTTTAAGGAGCAAAACCATAAATATTAGAGCACATGCCTCAGAAAAACACATTGAAAGGATCATTTTGGATAGGGGAATTTGCTTTGTGGTGCCTTTACATTACATTAATGATCCCAACCAAAAATCACATCTTAGAATGGGTTATTAAAAGAATGTGGGAGACCATCATCTACTTAAGTGAAAAATCAAAGGCAAAAATGTTTATAAGCAAGATGATAAATTTTACCTATCAGTTAAATAAAATACACCAGAAAACTTGTTATTGTTTTTGTTGTTTTCTACATTAGAGGATTAGGTACAGGTAATGCACAGTATAGGATCAGATTTATTGGCAGTTCCCATTGTCTTATAATAACCATTTTTGTATGTGCAGAGCTGTGGTATCTATCTAGTAAGTGTGCATTTGCAAACTGCAAGACTGACAGTTCATATCTCTTCACAATTGTGCAAATTGGGTACCCAAAACCCAAAGGGGTGTTTCAGAATTTTGGTCTGGGTTTCTGTAAATGCTGCTAGAAAACTGTGGGTTTTCTTTAGTGATATTGTCAGCTTTTATTGCTCTAAAAAGTGATCCCAACAATTTGTTTCACTCTCATTACAGCTTTTACATGGGACATTGCAAAGAGTGGAAATATTGCTCGAGCTACTCATTGGTGCAAATGGAAATGTGAAAATATTTACTGCTGAAACAAAAATACAATCTGTATGCTTAATTACGATAATCTAAAGAAATTATTCTTGAATAATGCCATATAAAGTAGTTAGAAAAAAAATAGCTAGCTATTATTTCCTTTTGTTTGACTCAAATAGGTCCAGAAATTGTAAACTTGCCATTGCATGTTGAATTTCTTTTTTAAGGTATACTTTGGTAAAGTATAGTACTTTAAAATACAATTACTATTACTTGTGCGGGGAGAATCACTGAAAAAGTGCTGGGTGAAGTTACAGATTTCAGAGTAATGTAATTTCAACTGATCTCTGAAACTTTAGGAGGTTTTGTTTATGTATTTGTACTTTTTAACCCTTTTCTACTTCAGGGTCATTAAGCTGTTTTATAGAGGTTAGTAAATTTTGAGCAGAACCTTATTTATTTCTAATCCTGGCTGCAAGATATCTTCTTAATATAAATAATTACTGCAAGTGTATACTTATGGGACTGTGGAATGCATTATATTTTGCATAAATATATAAATTAGGCTTGCTTAATGTGAAATTTTGAAATCTGTGCATTTAATGTCGATTCCCGCTTTGGGACAACCATCTGGAGAAAGTAAATTATTATGAATTATAAAATTTGCAAGATGTTTTGTCAGGGTTACATGGCAGAGAGGATTGCTAGCTCTAAGGCATCAAAGGGCTTTCTGGGGAAAAAAAAACACACTTCAGCAATGACAAAAAATACACGGAGTGTTTTTCCATGGTGCTCTGTTAGTTTTTGCCTTGTTGGGTAGCTAATAGACAAGACAAGCACTGAAGTTTTCTTTTGTTTCTTTGTCTGGTTTGGTGTCCAAATGATCTCCTACTGTTCCCTGTTGTGGGGACTCAAACTTGAGTCTCTTCCACCTGGGTGTGTAGTGCTGTGATGCTGGGAGGAACTTAATATCCCTGATATCTCTAACCCTGCATCAGGGGTAGCTTAAGCAAGCAAAATGATTCACATGTTACTGAGGGGACGTGGAATCAGATGTACAAACCAGGTAAACTGTTTCTTTAAGGGACCCAGTTGAAACAAGTACTTTTTCAGTCCCAGACAGAAAGTGGTGCTGCTTCCTAAGGCTGAGTATGAGCTCCCAAAGGAAAACTGACACCTCGTCTTTCCAGCTTCGACTCTGTCCTGGTGCTGTCTCACAGTCACTTCAAGCTGAGTTGTAATCAGAACAACCTTCTGGAGAGCTCTTTCTTCCTCTGCTTTCCTTGCACTGGGTCTACTGACGTTTCTTTGGGTGGTTGCTCTCAGAGCTGTCAGTCATCCTGCTGTGGAGTGAGAATGAGTTGATGATGGATTCTTGCTCTGCAATTTATTTTGCTTTGTTTTAAAAATGTGTGAGTGTAGGGATTATTTTGAAGACCATAATCTTGTGGGGCAGCTATTTTATTTTTTTTTTCGGAAGAAGTCAGCTGGTTGAGTTGCCTTCTCTGTCATTTCAGAAAGGGCTGCAGACTTTATTTAGCTTTTTGGTGAGTTGACCGTGGCTGGACACCAGGTGCCCACCAAAGCCACTTTACCACTCCCCTCCTCAGCTGTATAGGGGAGAGAAAATACAAAAAAAAAGTTTGTGGGTTGAGATAAGTACAGGGAAAGATCACTCACCAATTACTATCATGGGCAAGACAAAACTTGATTTGGGCAAAATTAATTTATTACCAATCAAATCAGAGCAGGACAACGAGAAAATAAAAACTAAATTTTAAAACACCTTCCCCCAATCCCTCCCTTGTTCCCAGGCTCAACTTCACTCCTGATTTCTCTACTTTCTCCCCCCAGGTGGCGGGGGACAGGGAATAGGAGTTGTAGTCAGTTCATCACATTTTGTCTCTGCTGATCCTTCTTCCTCAGGGTGATAACTCCTCACATTCTTCTCCTGCTTTAGCCATGGGGTCCCTCACACGGGAGACAGTCCTGCATGAACTTCTCGAACATGGGTCTTTCCCACAGGCCGCAGCTTTTCACGAACTGCTCTAGTGTGGGTCCCTTCCACAGGGTGCAGTCCTTCAGGAACAGACTGCTTCCATGCATGTCCCCCATGCAGTCCAAAGCCCTGCCAGCAAACCTGCTGCAATGTGGACTCTTCCTCGGGGCCACAGACTCTGCCATGAACCTGCCCAGCATGGGCTTCTCATGGAGTCACAGTCTCCTTTGGCCATTGACCTGCTCTGGTGTGGGGTCCTCATCCGGCTGCAGGTGGGTATCTGGCCCACCATGGACCTCCATGGGCTGCAGGGGCTCAATCTGGCTCACCATGCTCTTCACCATGGGCTGCAGGGGAACCTTTGTTCTTGCCCTTGGAGCACTTCCTCCCCCTTCTTCACTGACCTGAATAAGTTGTGTATCTGCAGAGTTGCTTCTCTCACATATTCTTACTCCTCTCTCTAGCTGCTATTGAGCAGGAGTCTTTTGCCCCTTCTTAAATATTTCATCCCAGAGGTTCTTCCACTATTGCTGATGGGTACTGTCACCTCCAGTGGTGGCTCCGTCTTGGAGCTGGCTTGCATTGGCTCTGTCTGACACGGGGGAAGCTTCTGGCGTCCTCTCATAGAAGGTATCTGCTGCTACCAAAACCTTGCTGCTCAAACCAAATACAAGCTTGCTCTGAGCAGTGTGGAAGTGCCCATGTAACTGCTGTATAGGAGGACTATTGATTTCAATGGAAGCTGGATTGTGCTGTAAATTATTGTAACTGGCAATGTTTGGGCAAAATTCTGATTTTGAGAACATCCCCTTTCATTTCAGTAATTGCCTCAGTGGTGGATGTGAGAGGCTGGATAAAGATGACCTAGTCTCTAATGCTGCACATCTCACTGAACACTGAAATCACTGGCTGCTGACACCTGATGGTGCCTCTCCCCAGGTCCTTACTTATCCTTCCTCAGAGTGAGCAAGTGTCTTCAGCATGAATTTTGGTGCATTCAACACAGAATACAACCTAAATACAGCTCTTCTGCAGTTCCTGGAATAATGCAATTTGTCCTGTGGTCAGTTGTTAGTTTCAAGGTGACATCATCTAAGGGAGATCTCAAAGTCCATTTAGTTTTACCACGTTCCTGTGTCTGTATGATTTGGATACAGTTTGTATTTAAAACTCCAGTACTGTGACATCAGTATGTATATATGTCAGGACAATTAGTATACATTCGTTACGTGAGATAAAAAAACACAGACCTTTTTCTGTGAAGACATGTCCAGAACATTGTGACCATTCATGTATTCCTTCTCCAGAAAGTTGCTGTCATCCTAGCACAGTCGTGTTTTCCACCTGATTTCTTGGCCAGAAGAGAAAAGTGATTCAACTGTGTGATTGTTTATGCTAATTGAAAGGGCTAAGATCTGTTTTCTGGCTTTTGTTTTCACTTTACTGACTGACTTTACACCTTCTCCTTTTGTTTCTTCTTGCTGTCCTTCTTGCTGGATGATCTGTCTGTTCCTCCAGCAACAGTTCTCTGGTGCAGGAGGCAGGCAACCCCTGCTCTCCTCTAAGGCTCCATCTGCAGTCCCCTGTTCAGATGTGCACCAAACAAAGCATGGGGGCAGCAGGCATGTTTTGGGGGGGTCACAGCTGCAAAGCTGCAGGTAGTTTAGCTACCTCAGGCCAGAGCTCACAGCCACATCATCCTATCTTTCCCTGGGCTTCACCCAGCTCCTGAGTGATCTGCAAGCAGAGACCTCATCCAAAATTGTGAGAAAAATTATGTTTCTCTGAAAGGGAGCACCATCATAATCTTCAATTTGGACCATCTGATTTCCTCTGTGTGGCTTGTGATGCAGCATCATAAGAGCCAGGGCATAAAACTATAAATACTATTTACAATTTCTTTTTCTTAATTTGTATTTAAGAAACATATTTATTACATAAACTCTTGCTACTTTCTAGCAGTAATTCTACAGCTATGTTTGCAGCAGCAGCTTTCCTGCTACATTACTGCAATTATAATAAATTATTGAAGCATAAGCCTAAATATATATCTAGCCTACTCTTTCAATTTTAATTCCAATTTAAATATTTCATATAGTTTTCCTATAGATTCTTCATTGATGGCTAGTAATTGCACCATCACAGAAAATATAGTTTTGTTTTGAAAGATGCTTTTGGAAATTGTACCAGGGCTGTTAATTATTTAAGGCAAAGAAACAAGTTAGCATTGTCTGCCTTCAATATGTCAACAGGATAAAAGAGAAGCAGTGTTTGTATCAAGAACGGTATACTAAGCCCAGTCATCAATTTGATGCTGTAAAGAGGTATAAGCTAGAGGCATGCCTGAGACTCGTTATGAACATCTGGTCTTCAATGTAGAGATGAAATTCTGTGGTTAGAGATATGGTATTGATTGCCTGAATTCTAAGTTGGAATAGCAGTAGAAAAATAATTGGTGTCACCCATGTTCCCAGCCCTACCCCCTACCTTTCCCAGTTTTCTGATCAAATCATATCTCTGCTTTACTTTGATATTCCTTGTCCTTTGCTGTATTTTTTAATGGCAACATTAGGCACTATTATAATTTACTAATCATATGGTGACTGGCAGTGATAGTGATGTACCAGAAGATTATGTAAATCAAAGAGAAAGGGGGGTTTATGTCAATATGGTGTTTATTTCCTTTTTTTTTTCTTTTTTTTTTACTTTTTAATTTTGTTTTGTAGTTGTTTTTTTTTTAAGAACTTGTACTTGCTGAGTAATACATTTCATTAGCAATTATCCAGCACAGGGGGTCAATTTCCACTGTAGGCTTCAGATGGGAAATGGCAGGTCTCTGCTTGTCTATTCTCTTCTACCCCAGCTTGTTTCGTTCTACTAGCAGTGAACTCCCAGTATGCTTGAAAAAAAAAGAATCTGTTTTTTTTTTTTAATTGTCCTGTACTGAACTACAGAATTAAGCTTTATTTCACAATAATAGTTAAAACATGTAATGGGAAACAATTTCTACAAAGACATGAATTTTGAAAGTTATAATGACTCTACTAGACATAGCCTAATGTCAAAAAGTATTATTTTACTTAAATTCTGATATCTGACAGAGGAATAATGCATGTTAATAATATGAGGTTTTCTTTTTACTTAGCTAATTTTTTGTGTTTACCTTAATGGTGGACAACTAAAAACCATAAGAATTATAATGCCTGTATTTATGGTAAACTAGGTTCAACAACGAGGCATGCATTGAAGTATGCATAATTATGATACATCAGTATCTAGCAACTAAATTACTATTTTAATAAGTGGTTACTTAAATTCATACATGAAACTATTTTGAGTTGAACTCAAATAGTTAAGTTGAATTTGGTCTCCAGACTCTTCATTTTACAAAGATTTCTTTGTGAAATTATAAGGAAGCAATAGGAGAGTGTGGGAAACAGCTCTGCAGTTTGGCAAAACTTCAAAACTTTTCTTATTCCACAAGATAAAACCACAACTTTTTGAAGATGAGAGAGAGGATATGGGATTAGAGTGCTCCAGTGGGGAACCCGGACTGCAAGAGAACCTGACTCCTGACTTGGGTCTTTTGAAGGGACTTGGATTTCCGTGGCTGTTATAACCACTAGGCTATTCTCTTTCCTGTCTCTCTCTCTCATTTTGATCAGAAATTCTGTCCTGGAGCAAAGAAACCTTCCTCAATGAAAGTTTCATCTGAACTAGTACACTTCTGTGAAAAGTTTCAATTTCAATACACTGGCATTTTTGGTAGAGTTGGCTAGCGCTACCCATGATTACATATATATAAAATCAAGTATCCAATACAGTAAGTAGCTGAGTAATCACATAGTTGTTAGCTAAGACTTTATTTTATTATATTTTGATGTATTACTTCTTAATAAATTGGAACTTTTAAGTGATATATTGCTTAATAAAACTCAAACCTGAAATTCAACACATTTATGGGAAATAGGCTATGGGTAATCCTCAAGCTAAAGCTACTTAAATGTCTGCTATGCTGGATCTACCTTATTTTCCCACAGAAAGTTACTCCCCTTCCTGAGTTGTATTAGGGGTGAGTGAAAGAAGAAAGAATTCCATGACAAATGAAGCTAGTAACACTGATGGCAGTGTAAGTTTGTTCCTTTTCTTCTAGCACTGTATATATACTGGTCCTTTAATGTTCAGTTCCAAAATTGGATAGTACATTTCCTGGGAGGATTTTAATGCTTATTAATCATAACATTGACCTTAACAACAGAAGGTGTCCAGTCATTTGTTTATAGACAAAATCACAAAGGTATTACAATGCTTGACTGTGAAAGCTAAATCTCAGCTAGTGCGATACATAAGCCCCAAGATAAAGTGGTTAATATGACACTAAGGAAAGACTTTGATGGAATCAAAGGAAAGTGTTTTCACCTCATTTGGGTGTGTACTTTTGTTGAAATGATGATGACAGAATCAAAATGCATCTTCTGTTTGTTAATATTGTTATTTGGAATAAACCCTTTAATCCTGCAAAATAGCTTTTTAAATTATTTTGACAAAGGATGATATGAAAACTAAGCAGATGCTGCTCTTTCTCTACATGTTGTATGTATCCTAGTTCAGAGGACGCTCAGGCCAATACTGCAGGAGGTTTTTTGAAAAATAGATGCTCACAGACTCAATCTGGCCACAGTCTTATGCCAAAAAAAGGAATGTAATACACTCCATTTTGTTTTAACCCTTCTCTTTGTCTTTTGTTTTCCCTGTAAAATATCAGTCTTGCACAAGAAAATTACACAAGGCAATCCTGTACCAATACCTTAAAGACAATGATACATATTACTTTAAAAAGTACATGCAAATTAAGTCAATGTTTTGAAAGAAACAGCTGAGATTACTCCGCAAGGACTGGACATGCAAGAGGACTACACCTTTGTATAAATAGAATTTTTTAGTTGCTCATTAAGAGGAACAAAGATTACTGTGAAAATAAGTGAATGCTTAAGTGGGTTTACATTTCAGCATGCACAGATCCTGGAAGTCATCCCCAGTGCAATGACCTTAGCCTAATAATTGTATAGCTATATAGTTTACTTAATCTTTTAAAAGCATTATAATAAATAGGTGTATATACTGCAGCCCAAAGCATAGTAAGCATTAACAGCAAAAACACATTTCTCACAGGTTTCTTGAAAATACCATTCACCTTTTTCCCTCAGACACCTACAAAAGCACCCACCCATCTCCACTAATTCCTTCAAAGACAGAGAAGCTGTCAACTGAGAGCCCTGGCTGCCAACTCTGCTAAAAGTTTCCTGGTGCCCCAATTGCAATGGGTGATAGGCCTCCACAGGCTTCCAAGGGAAATGTGATAATTTCTTGCCCATCCTTGTGTTCTCAGCACCATCCAATTAACAGTGGACCCCGACCAGCAAGGATATCCAGCAGTGAATATTATTGCTAACCCAACTGAGCACCTGCTGGTAAGGTTTCCCTGTTTCCCTCTGCACTCTAAATGCTCTCATTGTTTATTCATAGAGTCAAAGATTAAAGCCAGAAAAGGACCACTATGATCATCTAAACCCTAATCAGAAACTTTTCCAATTTTTCAACCTCATTCGTTTGCCAACATTAGATGTGGATGCGGACCACTGTTAACAGAGTTTCATTTAATTTTCCACCATATTTCAGTCTTATGGGCTTGTTCAGGTAACCTGGTTTCTTGTTCAGCTGTCTCTGAAGCAGATTTTGCAGGGCTGGTCTCTGCCATCCAGTACAGTTTTGAGCTCTGCCTCAGAGCATTACTACACCTCTGTCTCAGAGGTCCCAACATGACAACTCACCTGTTGAAGAGACACAGAAATCCTGGTACCAGAACTCAGAATCAACCAACTCCACCAACATTTGTGTAAATTGTGCAGGCTTACATCTGAAAACTTATAAAAACTGGCATCTTGAATTTTCAGACAGCTTTTGTCTTCTCTTTTCCTTTTTGGGTTGTGTGTTTTTCCAATAGAACAATGTCACTGTCAGTGTCAAAAATGAAATATATTTCTGAGGAGTTGGGTGTTTCCTAGTGGTAGGTATCCAGAGAGGCTCAAGAGACAAATTTTGAGGAGGAGACTAGGTAAGAACAATTATATGGGTCCAAAACATTCCCAGAAACACAAGCACCCCAGGCTGGCATATCCTTGTTTATAGATTGGCTAATTAGGACTGGAACAATGTTCTTTTGACACATACCTGGTTCCTTGATATAAATGGTGTTGTGTCAGGATGATTTTGAAACTGGACAGAGTGCTAACATGACAATTGGCAGTCCTTTGCACAGATGTATCTTGAGCTGCTTAATTCTGATAGGAGAAAGCCTATCTTGAATAATTCTGTGTATCTATCTATCTTGAATAATTCTGTGTATCTATATAGATAGACAGGTGTTACTGATTTAAGCATAGCACCTTTTAGAAAAAATACAGAATATCCTTCATACCTAATTTTTAATTGTGGATCAAAGTAACTGAATGGTAGAGAAATCTTAACTGTCGATAGCATAGTAATATATCTTACTGGCCATGATGAATTCAGACAAACACTGAGCTGAAACAAGTTCAGGACGCATTCATGAAAATGGATCTTTAGAGACACAGCCCATGGAGGAAATGGTGGAACAGATAGCCACCCTGAAGCATGTGGAGGAACCACAGAGCTAGAGCAGGTGGATATGCCCTGAAGGAAGCAGCCCATGGAGACCTCATGCTGGAGCAGGTTCCACAGGAGTTCCAGCCAATGGACAGGAGCCCACACAGGAGCAGGTTTTCTGGCAGGGTCTGCAGCCCTTAGGGGACCCATGCTGGTGTAATCCATTCCTGAGGGATCATACCCTGAGGGACCCACACTGGAGCAGTTCTTCAAGAACTGTAGCCCATCAGAAGGACACATGTTGGAGAAGTTAATGAAGTTAATGAAGTCTGTCTCCTGTGGAAGGGTTACCATACTAGAGCAGAGGAAGTGCACAAAGCATAAGGACCATCAGAGGCCAGTGTTATGAACTCACCACAACCCCCATGCCAATGCCTCTGCACTACTCAGTGGTGGGAGGAGGCAGAAGAGTTATGAGTTAAGTCGAGCTTGTTGAGGGGGCGAGTGATGGACTGGTTTCGTGGATACCAGGAGGCCAGCCAAGGTCAACTCACCATAAAGCAAAAAGGTGTTGAGAGATACATTAGCAAAGTTGTGTTTGGTAGCAAAGTGGCAAAGCTATCTTCCTTTACCAAAACACAGCAATAGTCTCGTTTCACTGCTTTCTTTAGGGCTACAGATCCAGGTTGTATGGTTTCAGGGGTGCAACTCCGACTGACAGCAATGCCATAAAATTCAGGCCTTAGTAAGCGGCAGTGTCTGCTAAACTCAGGGCTCTGATTCTCTGAATCTGCTGGCAAAAGCCTGCCTAGTGATTAGCTGACATAACTGGGAGTCAGGTTACCCAGGGCCTTTATTTCTAACTGGGGCATTGGCTTGCTGGGTGACCTTTAGTGAGGCATCTCAGGTTTTTCTGCCTCTTTGCTCTACAACAGAAAAAGATAAAACTTAATTCATTAATATTTGGAAAGCATTTGCTGATATGCAGAACAAAGACATTCTACCTATGAATAATTCTTGTCCTTGCCATATATTGTAAGTGCCTTATTCTTGCCTTTATAATAGAAATGGAGATAAAATACTACAGTGATAGTGAAAAATACCTTTAGTACAATATGTATGTATGTACTAAAACAATGAGAAACCTTAAGAAGAGGAGTGTGCTGCTCTTCTTCCTCTCTTGAGTTTTGAAATCTGTTTTAAGGCTGTAATATTAAGGGATTCTGTTTAATATCCTACCATATCTTATCAAAGAAATAAACACACTAAGGCTAATTGAAGCAGATTAGCAATCTATGAGAGTATCAAATACAAATCTTCCCTATATCAACTGCTCTCTTAGAATACTTAAGCAGAATTTTCATTTCAGCAACTATATAATAAGATATGTTTTTTCGTTTCCACTGTATCGCAGTGTATGTCTATTAGTAGTTTCACCAAGAGTATGTACTATGCCTTAAACATTGTTGAAAATTAGTTCTGGCTGGGAAGTAATTAAATACTTTAAAGATATCCTATTTTGAGACCAAGACTTCTTTAGATCTTTTCTCACACTCCAATATTTTTTGCTTTTTATGGACAGGTACTTGAGATGTAACCCGAAGTTTTTACCCTCCTGCCACCTCAGAGCCAGAGGATGAATCTATCTGAACCTGGGGTTGCTTCTTTCCTTCAGCAAGTCTTGAAGAATGACTTGTTCACAAAAATGTTTTCCCCCTGCCATCATTTATTGTAGTTACAATGTTACTTCTTTTCTCTCTACAGATCTCACCTTGCCTGGTAGGTGGCGGATCTTTTAATCATCAGAAGATGGATGACAAATGAACTGAGAAAGATAGCTGCCATGGATACTATTTACAAAACTAAGCAGATGAGTATCATAGAATCATAAAATGGTTAGAGTTAGAAGGGACCTTAAAGATCTAGTTCCAACCCCCCTGCCACGGACAAGAACACCTCCCTTTAGACTGGGTTGCTGAAAGCCCCATCCAGCCTGGCCTTGAACACCTCCTGTATGGGGCATCCACAACTTCTCTGGGCACCCTCATAGTGAAAAATTTCTTCCTGGTTTCAAAGCTAAATCTACCCTCTTTCAGTTTAAAACCATTAGCCCTTGTCCTATTGCTCCACATCATCATAAAGGGTCCCTCCCAATCTCTCCTGTAGGCTGTTTTTAAGCACTGGAAGGCTGCTATAAAGTCTTTCTGGAACCTTCTCTTCTCCAGGCTGAACAACCTCATCTCTCTCAGCCTGTCCTCATAGGAGTGGTACTTGGGCTCTCTGATCATTTTTGTGGTCCTCGTCTGGATTTGCTCCAATGGGTCAGTGTCTTTCTTATGTTGGAGGCCCCAGAGCTGGATACAATACTCACAAGAGTCTCATGAGAATGAACTAGAGGGGCAGAATCATCTCCCTTGACCTGCTGGCCATGTTTCTTTTGATGTAGCCAAGGATGCGATTGGCTTTCTGGACTGCAGGTGCACATTGTTGGCTTATGTTGAGATTCTCATCAATCAACACCCCCAAGTCCTTCTTCTCAGGACTGCTCCCAATCCATTCTTCACCCAGCCTGTATTGATGACAGGGCTTGCCCCGACCCATGTGCAGAACCCTGCACTTGGCTTTGTTGAACCATAGTAGGTTCACATGAGCCCATTTCTCAAGACCTCATCTTGGTGTCATTGGCTAACTTGCTGAGGTTGCACTCAATTCCAACATCCACGTTACCAACAAAGATATTAAACAGCACTGGTCCCTGAAGAAATGCCACTTGTCACTGGTCATCAAGCTGTCGATAGAAACTCTTTGAGTGCAGCCATCCAGCAAATTCCTTAGCCACCAAGTGGTCTGTTGGTCAAGTCTATGTCTCTCCAATTTAGAGACAAGGATGTCATGCGGGGAGTGACAAATGCTCTGCGTAAGTCCATGTAGATGATGCCAGTTACTCTTCCCTTATCCGCCAACTCTCTAACACCATTGTATTGTATGAAGTACCTTTAGCTACAAAGAGAACTTACAGGTGGTAAAGGGGTAAATCAAGATATTTATTTCCTAAATCTTGTTTTTGTTTCCTGGAACAATTAATAGAAAAATTAGTGTATTAGAACTTGAATTATTTTGTAAGTAAGACACATCAAAAAGCTTATACTTACTCATGGATAACCTTTGTGCAGTGTACTGTGGCATTACTGTGGAGAACTCAAGAGGGAGAACTTAGAAACTTGGACAAATGTTAGGTGCTTCTTTTATATAAAATGGAAATTCTCAGTCTTTACTTTTTTTGTTTTTTGGTAGCAAACTATGCAGGTACATGTTCATGTGTTAAGTAAAACCTTCTGACTGCCAAGCAGCATCAGTATTTAATTTTAAACTGTCATTATAACGCTTGTAACAGTAGTTTGTAAAAGCCAGTTTAAAGATGAGACTTCAGTAAATATCCTGCCTTTCTGTCTGTACTTTTCTAGTTTGAGTTTCTTCTGGTGCATTTATATTCATATGTCTATCACATTGTTAATGAGTTTCCTTCTATAAATTGACTCTGACTGCTAGTGTAAAATATAGCTTAAATGAAGTGTGGCTTTTAGATCAGGTAGATTATTAAAATGTTAAAGTATATACATTGAATCATATGAAGATCTTGTTGATATTTCAAGACCAAATACCTTTGTTTGAAATATGACCTTTAATCAGCAAACTTGTGGTTTGAGATGCCCTCATACAAAGCTCATTCTGGATCTTATTTTTCACTGGTTTAGTCACACATCTGCAAAATGGAGTTAAAGTAATATCACTTAACCTGAAAGCCTTTGACTCTCATTTAACTTAAATATAGGTAAGTGTTTAAGGTACAAAAACAAAACAAAACAAATTTACCCGTTGTCTTCTCTGTGAAATATGAACATGAGACAGTGGCAGAAATCAGTATATTCTGAGTGTAACCAGCCAGCTAAATTCTTAGTGGGAAAAGTTTATAAAAGTAAAACAGGCTCCATGTATAATTGTAAAAATGAATGTATCTGGCTAAGTGTTTCTGTATTCAAAGGAAACACACTCATACAGTACTGGAGATTCTTGCAAAAATAACCATATTCCTGACTGTGGTTGGTCACAGTGATTTTATTAGGATTTTACCTTAAGTCCTTATGATTTTTCCAACTGATTGTCACTCCAATACAAAACCTGTAAATTAATTTTTAATTGCACACTACTCTATATAAGTGAACAGGAAATCAGTTTCAGTAATAAGTATTTCTGTTGATGAGAGAAAATTCTTAATTATATTTAAATGCATGCATGCACACACATGCACAAATTCTGGGTTTTTACCCTACAAGTCTCAGTAAGCTACTCAGCTACTAAGTACCGTATAAGTTGCTTGAGATATTGTGACCAGATGGTTCACGGGGCTAGTAATGGATTATAGTGCTTTCTAGCTCCAGATTGCCAGTTCAAATCTGGGTCAGGTTGACACTGTCTGAAAATTATTACTGTTTGGTGGCTTATGTGAAATGAGTTGGAGACCTCAATATAGTTCCTAAAGGCTGGGTTAATATAACACAAATGTCACCAGATGATTGTCGGTTTCAGGGCTCAGGCTGAAGCACACCAAAGTCAGTGGAAAAACTTCCATTGATTTCAGCGGGTATTGAATTAGGTCTTAATTATGGAGAATGAATCCTTTGTGCTCTCAGAACCGGTTATTTACAAGGGGGTGAAGGACGCCCATGAACTGCTCCTGGGAGACATGTACCACTGCCAGCTAGGATAAAGCAGAAGGAGATGCTTATCTGTCCTTGTGCTTCAGGGAGTACACGGATATCAGGATGCACCAGTTCTTGAACTAGAATGCACTATTCTTCCCAAATTTAGGTAAAAGTAGATTTGTTCTGGCAGAGGGTGGTAGAGAGTCTAAATCTCTGAAAGATCACAAAAAAAAATTCTCTCTTTAGGCTCAGTTCTGTTCAACAGGTCAGATAAATGGCTCCTAAGTTTATCACAGATCACCTGCTAAGGATATTTTTGGTTTTGTTTGAACAGCAGACCTCCTTTGAACTCTACAGATGATGACCTGGCTTCAGTCTGAAACACATTTTGTTGCCATCCGGGCTCCATTTTTGTAGCAATGAATGAGAAGTGACTTGATTGTTGGGGATAAGTGCCATCATAGAGAAGAAATATTAGATATTAAAGACTCTGTAGTTTAACTGACTGGAAATTTAAACTATACAAGTTAAAGTGGGAAATGAGGCACAGCATTATTGCAGTAGTTTATTAACCAGCAGATCAAACCAGTAGCAAAAATAGAGGAATTGCCATTTTTATCCTTTCATCAAGCTCAAATACACGTATGGAAGATATGTATTAATCAGTTGTCCCACTGGACTGTGTCAAATAACACTGTTTGCATTGTGAAATCGATGCAGTATGAGTGTGTAGTGATGTGGCCAAGAGACCCAAAAGACGGGTAAAACTGAGTTGCTAATGTAATGAAATCCTGCCTTCTGCTGTTGTTTGAGCTTGGTTCCTAGTCCTACTATAGTGACACTCAAATACAACTGTTATTGCATACTTTCCGTACCCCATAAGTGAAATTAATTCAAACTTCAACGCCAGCTCTTGCTTGTATACCTGAGAACTCCAGGTCTAACTAAGTTGATATCCTTCTGTGATAGAGTTAGCTGAAGGGAGGGATGTGGATCACATTTTTCTGGATTTTAGTAAGGCTTTTGATACTGTCCCTCACAATATCCTTCCGCACAAGTTATCCAACTGTGAGATGAGCAGATACAAGATGGACTGGGTGAAGAGCTGGCTGGACAGCAGGGCTCCAAAGGTTGTAGAGTATGGTGCTACATCTGTCTGGTGACCAGTGTGGTGTTCCTCAAGGTTCAGTTCTAGGGACAGTTCTGCTCAATATTTTTATCAAAGATCTGCATTCAGGAGTTGAATATGCCACTAGCACGTTTGCTGATGACACCAAACTGGGAGGTGCTGTTGACTCTCTCAAGGGACAAGAGGCCTTGCAGAGGGATGTAGGCAGATTGGAGCATTTGGCAATGCATGAAGCATTGAGAATGAAATTTAACAAGTTCAAATGCCAAATTCTGCACCTAGAGTGGAGTCATGCTGGGCACAAGCATAAACTGGAATAGGAGCAGCTGGATAGTAGCCCTGCAGAAAGGGATTTGGGGGTGCTGGTCAACAGCAGGCTCAATAGGAGTCAGCAGTGGGTCCTGGCAGCCACAAGGGTAAACTGCATCCTGGCGTGCACCAAACACAGCATTGCCAGCTGGTCAAAAGGTGATAATCTTGCTGTATTCAGCATTGGTACAGCCTCACTTTGAGTACTGCATGCAGTTCTGGGATCCACAATTTAAGAAGGATGTGAAGGTCCTTGAATGCATCAAGATGAGGTTGACAAAGCTGGTGAAAGGACAGGAAGGAATGTCCTATGAGGAGCAGCTAAGGACCCTGGGTTTCTCTAGTTTGGAGTTGCTCTCTACAAGTTCCTAAAGAGGTGAAGTGGAGAAGAAGCTGCTGATCTCTTCTCCCTGGTATCCAGTGATAGGATGTGTGGGAATGGTCCGAAGCCACAATCAGGAAATTAATGAAAATGTATTATTTTTGTCCATGCTTTTACTCTCTTAAATAGGAAAGTGTTTAAAATGAAGAAATTATTGTTATATTATCTCATATATGCATGAAGAAATAAAATCACAAAACAAAGTCACATCTTCATTGGGATGCTATCAAGCAGGTGAAGTTGTGTGAGAGGCACTTCCAAATTCAGCACCTAACATTTGGTTGAAGGATGATGTTCTTACTAGGAGAGGACCTATCAGGTCTGCACTTGAGCTGTGATATAAACTTAGGTATCATTTAAAAGCTGCTTGCTTTTTTAATTTGATTTTTATTTACTTAGCAATGGGATACTGCTGATGCTGTTTAATTATTGATTGTTATGTCTTTTCTATTAAAAGTAACTAGGTTTTAATGAAGACATAATGTAGATCACTTCAGCTGCCTTCCTTGCATGTTTATAAATGTCGTGTTACCCATCAAAAAGTTTAGAGTGGCTGAATGTGTATTAAGGGAATATGTAAGGTATGTTCAGATTTACACACAAACTCAGGGAAGTCTGTTCTTCAGATTCCTAAAATGTTTCAGTATCATGTATTTAACTTCAGATGTAAATGTAATTTTTTTGTGCGTGTATGTATAAAACATTCAATATGAAATGACATTTTCTTTAGGAAGCAATTATCTTCTCATTTAGACATACAATTTAGAATAGATTTACATAAGAAAATAATTTAAATGTGATATTGTTTTCTGAAATCTCACAAAAAAACTTCCCCTTTGCATTAATTATCTTTTCTACACTACTTTGCCTCCTTCTCCATTCAACTGTCTCAGTAACTTTTAAATTAATTGAACTGGCAGGTGTGATGGGTGAGAACACAGAATCTGTACTGAATAGTCAGAAATCCTGCACACTTCAGTAAAAGATATACCTTTATCCATATGCCTGACTTGTTTGTGATTACATGATCAAGAGTTGCCAGAGATTTAATTGCTTAGTGAGAGACACCAAAATTCGTGGTGACTGCATGGATTTACACTCTGTTTTTCGGAATATGCCTGAGCTGAAAAGGGGTAGGAGAAGAGAATTCGTAAGGTCATTTTCTCAAAGGTAAACCAATGTACCAACCAGGAATTATTGCCAATACAAAGCTGTGCAACAGATTATTTTGTCTCAGAAAAGCTGGGTGAAAAGGATAAGTAGCCTTTGTAGAAGTTTTTGCTTGTATTAAGAATCAGAATCATTCAGGTTGAAAAAGACCGTTGGGCTCATTGAGTCCAACCGTCAGCCCTACTCTACAAAGTTCTCCCCTACACCGTATCCTTCAACACCATATTTAAACGATTCAAGCACATTCAGGGATGGTGACTCCACCACCTCCCTGGGCAGCCCATTCCACTGACTGATCACTCTTTCTGTGAAAAATTCTTTCCTAACATTCAGCCTAACCCTACCCTGCTGCAGCTTGCAGCCATTCCCTCTTGTTCCATTGCTAATTGCCCATGAGAAGAGACCAGCACCAACCTCTCTACAATGCCCTTTCAAGCAGTTGTAGAGAATGATGAGGCCTCCCCTCAGCCTCCTCTTCCTCAAACTAAACAATCCCAACTCCCTCAATCGATCCTCATAAGCCTTGTTCTCCAGGGCTCTCACCAGCTTCGTTGCCCTCCTCTGTACTCGCTCCAGCACCTCGATATCTCTCTTGTGTTGAGGTGCCCAGAACTGGACACAATACTCAAGGTGTGGCCTCACCAGTGCTGAGTACAGGGGGACAATCACCTCCCTACTTCTGCTGGTCCTACTACTGCTGGAATTACAGAATAGCTTGATAACTTACAGACATATATGGGGGATGGGAGGTAGGGGGTGTGTGTGTGTAACTATGTATTTTTTTTATTATTTACTGATGTTTGTTTCTAAATAATGATCTACCTTATCTGGCCATATGTCTTTTTTGCCTACATGTCTGTCAATTTATGTTGTCTGATTTTTTCCATAGCTTTTTGTGTAGTTGCTCTAAATATAGAATTATCGTTAGACCTATGCTAAATAAGCTAACAGGAAGCTCATATGAATCAAATAATAACCTATCTTGGACATATATTTTAGCTACATTCATGTATACTCATGCGGACAATTAAAATCTGATCAAATGAACACTCCCATCACAGTCAAACTGAAACCTGTTTGTGCATCAGTAAGCACAAGTGAATGAGAAGGTAACTGGAGACAGCAGCAGTATGATACAGGGTCTGTACCCTGGATAGTATTGAAGTGAGATCTTGTCCTCTGTTCTGTACCTATCTTCTTTACACAAAGTGTACACAGAGCAAACGACGAGCAGCTCAGAACTCTTTTTTTTACCTCATGGAAAGACAAATAGAAAGTCAGTGCCTCATGATCATCTCCATGAAGACAGTACAACCTCTGCAAACATTGTTTTACCATTATTGCATTCTATCTGGGCTTTCTGCTTCAGTTTTAGACCCCAGACTATATTAGAAGTGAATTATATTTCAAGTATTTCATAAAGGCTCTATTTCACAATTTTGTGTGAAATATTACCCGTACGTGGATGTTAACAACCCTGCACAATTCAGGCATATTCGAAATTTCATTTATTTTAAATTCAGACAAAGAAAAATTACTGACAGAAAGTTTTATTCAGTAGAACAGTCCCTCATCTAATATAGCCTTACCCTGTAAATGCTGATTTCCAGGAAAAAGGGACCCATCACTGAATGAAAAGGATCCTGGTTTTGGATCCTGTCTAAGGAAGATAAGGATTACAAGATCAATAGTCATGAAGGCCAAAATCTGAAATTTGTGAATGAACATGTCATCTTAGCACTGCTGCTACCTAAATGGTCATGGGAAAACTACATGATATACCAACACAAAAATTTGCAGGTAAATGGCTTTCTGTGGCAGTCTTATAAGACATGATGCTGAGTCCAAGTTAATCAGCCTTGTCATCGACTGTATTCATGTTGTTTCTCATTCTGGGCAGTGCCATATATGGGCAGTGCCACATTTTGCCATGCAGAGATACACACAAGAACTGTCAAGTTCTACCTCTAGAAAATGCATTTTGGCCACAGCCCCAAATTTGTGTTCCTAATTGCTCACTGAAATCACCTAAGTTTGTTTTGAAGATCCAGGTTCTGATTTTGATAATGGAAGAGTCTTGAGTAAACTGACAGTGTCTAGGACCTTGAACTGAATAAACCAGAATTTATTATGCGTAGTGATCAGTAATTTACTAATCCCGTCTGAAAGTACAACTTCCCTTACTCTGAACTGCATGAAACAAGTATTCCATGGGCAGCTTGCAGGTAACACCCTCACAGAAATCAGGACTGATATGTGAGTTGAAGAAGGGGCTAGCTTCTAGATGTATCCTCCTGTATCTATTTTCATTGATATGTCAGAGGAAGAGGCAAAAACAGATATGCAGGTGGCAGCCTGGTGATGACTAAGGCTAACTGAAAGCATCATGGGACTTTCTCTTTGAAAGCTCCTGTTTTACAGAAGTCTTCTAGCATGTTGGAAGGACAAGAGGTGGTGCTCAGAATATTAGTTATGTCATGACTTTTTTGATAAAATGCAATTATTATTTTTGTTTATATTTATTTGTGCACTCCCTCCCCCTGGTACCGCATCAAACATACTCGCTGAATAAGTCCTTCTCTCCTTTGGTCTAAATAAATCTTTCTTATTCTATTGTAAACAAGGGGGCTCTGAAATGAGTGTGTAGGAAATCAATTAGACTGAGATATCTTAACTCTTCACCTGTGCAAGTAATCTTTTATGAACACATACCCAGGACAAAATGGCGTAAGACAGCTCTAGCAATGCTCATTTGTGCTTGAATAGTTGCCTCTATTGTTAGGGTAAGGACCTGAAATAAAGTAGTAGGATGCCTTGCTTTGCATTAGGTACTGAGAAATAAAAAAAAAAAACAGGTTATTTTAGGTGAGTAAAATATTTTCTTTGCAGTACCTTAATTCTATCTCTGTGGAGCAAAATGGAAATATCAATATGACCCATGTAGAATTGCACATATGTTCCAGTCCAAGGATAACAGAAGAGAAAACATGAGTGGTCCTGGAAACACCCATAAAAGAGAGAGTGTTCAGTTTCTATATGAAAGCTCTAACTGCTTAACTTCAGCAAACTTATTTAGATACCTAAGTTAGATGTTGGAGCCCCTAGGTGATCTGTCTAGCCAATGGAGAAGAAAACTGCCATCAAAGGGCAGTTCAGAACACAACAGGAGTGAAGTTCACACCCCGAATTGCCAGCAGGAGAGATTGTTAATTGTACATAAAAATTATGAAAACAACTTCCTAAGTTGTAGTCATGTTGCATTACATACCTCAATCTACTACAAGTTAACATCTACCCCAGCATTTTTTCACAATGTGGCCACTACACTAGTCTTCCTTTTCCTCAAAGATTGCCTTGTATTTGACACTAATAAGAGATTTGTAAGGCTGGTTCATGTTTAACTACCGAAATTTCCCCAGCCATTTGCATTGGTCATGAAATTTTACATTGTTTCAATCACTAACATAAACAAGTATTTAAACTAACCTAAACAAGACAAATATCAGGAAAACGCAAGGAAACAGATAAAAAGTTTTTAGCACAAGAGCATTTTGGGGCTCCCTGAGTTCCAGTATGTATATTCTCAAGTATGGTATCTAAATTTCTTGCACTTATTCAACGCTTTCAGGAGGCTCTTGGTGATACACGAGAGATTGCATAGTTAACATGAACACTGAAGGACGAATAGAACCCTTTAGTTCCCTTCTGTCTGTGTAAATCTTCAGATGTTCTGAGCTGCCTTTTGATACTCTTCAGAAGCATAGATGGAGCATGGTTGAGAATTTAAGTGTGATAATCCCATGTTGCTAGTAATATTATAAGTAATATTAAATGTGAAAAGATAACAAAAGAAAGACTGCTACAGGTTTTGGGTTGTGCTTTTTTTTTTTTTTTTTTTCATTTCTAGCCAAAGAATTAGGCAGCTATTCAAGTTATTCAATATTCAAAGCAGTTGCATATTTCACAGGTTGTGGTAGAAATCTGACTAACATCAGTGCTTTTCTTTCTTTCTTTCTTTCTTTCTTTTTTTTTAATGCAGTCAGACTTAGCTGATTTGTACTTATTTTATACACGTCTCGGCAACCAAAGCAGGTAAGTGCTAAGCAATCTCGTAACATGTGCCTTGACAGAAAATATTATAGGTCACAGAATCCAAAGCTACTGGCCACCCACTGTGCTGCATTTATTATTAGGAAAACTCATAGGAGAGCTGCCACTCTCACCAAGTCTGTACACAGAGACCCAGTAGTAGCTGTCACTCTTGGAGAATTTGATTTGTGTTGAAATTACAAAAATACAAATAACAAACAAGTTTCTGGACTGCCAAATAATGGCCTATTTAGCACACTTTATAAACTCTTCTTATCCACACAGAGTTTGAGTGAAATTCTGTGATGTGACAAAACGTTTATGAGCTATGTGGGGCTTTTATCTTTTTTTAAAAAAATATTTATTTTTAATGAATGCAGTCTTATCTGCAGTGGTAGTGGGTGAGGAGGTTGGAACAAGAGTTAATCCCAGTCAACAAGGTATCAGCAAGAAAGCTGAACAATGATGGCTGGAATACTGGCTGGGTTGACTTTTGCGCTTTTGGAAGGCATTCAACCTCCTTTCGAGTTAAAAATCTACATAAATGTAGCCAGAGGATAGACAAGGAGATGGGTAAGAGACAGAGCTGATGAGATAAAGATCAGACCTTATTTACATTGTGTCTAGAACTGAGTTCTCAGTTCAGTGTTTTCCTATTTTCTGGTCTACTTTGATATGTAACAAAACCCATGTCTTTTCAGAATGTTGCTAAAAGCGTCCTGGCATGGCTTTCTGGTAGATGTTTTTTCAGGGCTCTGCAAGCCTTCAGTTTGGATACAAAAGCAGAAGGCCTGTCAAGTGCTAGGATCTAAAGCAGAACCAAGCATCCCTCTTCCATCAAAAAGCTTATTGACCAGAAAATTATTCCAGGCTGACCGAAAATATTTATGAATTCTGTTGGATTTGGCAAACCATTTCAGATAAACAAAACAAGAAAAAAAAAAGGAAATTGTTTTCTTCAGAAAAATCTGCTCCATTTCAGCCTTTTCAAAAGAAAACCTCTTAGTATTGCCAAATGACAGATTTGAAAATTGTCCTTACAAACAGACTTTTAGGAAGGGTTTTGTAAAACCTCAAACAGAACAAAATGTTTTGGCTGACCCACATTGATTCTTCCCCTGTCCCTCCTCTAGTCTCTTGAGCAAATTGACAATATTTATTTGAACCAGATCTGATTTGTTTGTTTGTTTAGGTTTTTTTTTATCTTTTCAGTGTTGAGTAGTGTTAAACCAACTTAGATATATGTGGCTCTGCACTGAGTTAGCTCATAAATATTTCCTAATTTCAGTGTTTTATAATGGCTATCCTGTTTTAGTTCTGGCACTGCTGACCCCTTGCAGCTTGCAGTAACAGGGTTAATTTTTTAGTTCAGGGCAAGAGGGAATAGTGTAACATGGCTCAAGCTGTAATCACACTTATCAATGAAGTTTCCAGGTCTGCAACATCACATTTGTCTAGGGCTGACTGGATGTAAACTGCAAATATCTACAGCTCAAATATTCTGTTACTATTAAGACCCTTACCCAAATCCCAAAGCAGTGCACTTTTCTCCACTAACACATCACTTTTTGCTGTTGGACTGCAATATTTTCTAGGTGCTTATCTTCTATTTTCAACTGCTATATCTAGTCAGCTCAAGTGGCTGCAGAGCTTCATTTTCCCATTTGAGACAAAGGCCTGTCTTGTCAACAAATTTTGTAAGTGCTTTTAGGGTTAATGAAGTGTAGCAAGCACTGTTGGCTTTGCTTTGCTGAGGATGTGGGTGTCAGGACTGTGGGAACAAGCTGGCTAGCTGGTGCTTTGGGATCAGGAATGACAGGGATGCTGGTGAAGTATTCACGCTTGGGGCTGCTGTCAAGAACTGGTCAGAGCTGCCCAGAGACTGGAAGGGCAAAATGGGATCAAAGTAATGAATCAATATAGCAGTGACATAAATCAGTCCAGAATCTGACAGCCTAGCTCACCTGAGCCAGAGAAACTCTTACCCTGTGGTTGACTATATCTCTTTATTAAGTTAGGAAAGGTCTAAACTTCTTGTTGATCTTACAAGAGGTCTCTCTTATAAGTTAGTAGACTGGCTGGCAAATCCTTTTGGGGAAACTGAGGCATGATAGCTGCAGCATTGTGTCCTGATAATAGAGGTTACTTGGCAGGTAGCAAAGTGTTGTACTTTTAAATGATTAAGCTGGTGTAGATCATGGGCTGCTTTTTGCTAGAGGCTACCAACAATGCAACAAATATGTTTAATATAGTATACACACTATACATTCACTTGGTAGGGACAAAACTACTCATCTTTCTCTCAAACCATGGCATTCTAAACATAATTAATATGAAACACATATCTTCCTTACGTAAGTGTGTTTCAAAACACCACTATCTGTAGCGGTGGGACACAATATAAAGCAATTTACTGGGATATAAGGCTGGATTTCTGAATTGTATCACTGGGGTCTTTGTGGCGACACCATTAGGAATTTAGCTGTTCCCCCCACCATGAATATGTGTAGAGACAGAGCTGAAGCACAAAAGCGCAATGTTTTGTGTTAAATGTATGTGTGATTATCATGCTAGCCAATAAGAATGCTATTAACTTTGAGTGCACACAAGAAAGGACAGGGATGCTAAATTCTGTAGTTATATTCCAGATGTTCCTTGATCCATTCAACTCAGCTTCTTTTAGGGAACTAGAAGGGAACAACTGGGGAGAGTTCAATGGAGGGCTACAAAGATGATCATGGGAATGGAGCACCTCCCTTGTGAGGAAAGGCCAAAAGACCTAGGTCTGTTTAGCCTAGAGAAGACTGAGAGGGGATCGCATCAATGCTTATAAATATCTAAAAGGTGGTGTCAAGAGGATGGGGTCAGGGTCTTCTCAGTGGTGCCCAGCAACAGACCAAGGGTCAATGGGCACAAACTGAAATGCAGGAAATTCCATCTCAACATGAGGAAAAACTTCTTTAAGGGTAACAGAGCACTGGAACAGGCTGCCCGGAGAGATTGTGGAGAATCCTTCTCTGAAGGTATTCAAAACCCAGCTGGGTGCATTCCTGTTGAACTTGCTCTAGGTGAACCTGATTTGTCAGGGGGGATGGACAAGGTGATCTCTGATGGTCCCTTCCAAACCCTACAATTCTGTGATTTTCTTTGAGACTCTTCCCTGCATTCATGGGATTCAGCCTTTGCCAATCCTTTCCTCTGCTTATCCTTCGTCTCAGAGAGGTCATGGTTATAGCAAACTCTTCTGCAATGTGCAGATACCAAGAGAGCTTCCTGGCCTGGTAATATTGTTGAGAGGAAGCTCAGTGCTGTCATTCATAGATTTCTGCATGTGAACAGTCTTCTGATATGGAGGCAGCTATGGTGTCCTTGTGCTGTGTTACCCATTGCTTAGGAACAACCATGAACTGGGAATCAAGGTTTATTACTCCTACCATATTGCTTGCCAGGACCGAGTTTGAGTGCCTGAAGGTTTTCAATTTTTTTTGGCATGTTCACAAATGCAATCAGGATGTTGACTAAGAATGTAAAATATGTAGTGATAGCAACTCAAAGGAGATGGTTTATGCAATAACCCTACCCCAGTTAAGGTTGTACATCTCATATAATGACTCTCCCCTTCTGTTTTTCTCTGCAACTAAGCTATGAATATCTTAAATTTCTAGAGAAAAATCTCTGGTCAACCCTGCAGTGTCCTTTGTTTACTAAGAAAATCTTTCTTTATCCTTTAAGCTATCAAGTTCCAGCTGCTCCCAGAGTTCACTGTTGTGTCAGGAAGGAATTACTTTAACGCTTCCATAAAGAAATATTTGCTCATACATACTTAGTTTTGACTGTTGCTCAGGGGACATTGTCTCTTTGCCACTGCTGGCTGTTTCTTTACCTCTTAAGCAGTCCACTTTGCTGCCCACCATGAGCCATCCTCTCTCAGTCAACGTGATCTTGCATGATTTTCACATTCAGTACCCTGACTGCCAGAGTTAGATCATACCCTCATGACCCGTATAAAATCTGTTATCAATTTTCTCTTGCTATGAAATATAAATTATTAACAGACCTTAAGCCTCTGTTATACTGTTTAAAGTCATGGTTTTTTTTCTTTAAACAGTAGAAGCAAAGACATTACAGCAATTATTTTTATTCTGCAACATAAGTGGATTAGATTTATCACTGTTGGTTCAGGTCCCACAGTAAAGTAGGTTTATTTATTGTTAGCTTGTGTTAACAAAGGGAAGGAAGTGTCCAAAATCCTTCCACATACATCTGTTAGATTTGAGCATGGGAGCCCTGGTTCTTGCTTTGACTCGTTTGCCTCCTTCATCACTGTAAGCCTGGAGAGTCAGAGTAGTGCTGGTGAGAGTACAAGTACTGAATATGTAGTTGTGTCCTAACAAAAAATAACTGTAGTATAGGTGCTACATAAACAATTGTCAAAGCCTTTTTTAGGGACATATGCAGATGTATACGTGTGGGTTGGGCTTGGGTGTCTGCTGCCACAAGAAGAGTGGTAGGGTGGCAGCACTGAGCTGAGTTGCCAGGGGAAGACACTGCAGAAACAGACTCATGTTCCTGCTGCAGCCAACAGTTCATGGTAACAATTGCTGTAGTTTCTGTTCCTTTTCCTCCTTCTTGTAGAAGTAGCTTGTACTCTGACACCTTCTCAAGAACATCAGTGCAGTCTGTCTGGTTGCCCAGGGGTCTGGTCTAGGTGGCAAGATGGAGGAGAGGCCTGGGCTGCCCTGAAACTTCCAGCAACTCCCTGTGCCTCCAGCTGCTAAATGGTGAATTATTCAGCTGCCTTCAAGGGTGTCTGATGGGTGCTCACATTTTCAGAAAGGCCAGGGAGATGGCAGCTGGAAGCAGTCTGTTTCTACCTCTGTGCTGCTGTAAACTCCCCCTACAAGGGGGTCCTACAAGGTCATACAGAAATCAGAGACCCTTAGCTGCACAAATCCTGAAGGAGCCGAATGACTGAACTAGATTTGGATGTCTGCATTTTAGCTTGTTAGTCAAATACTTTTTTTACAACAGAAATGGGGATTTCTTTGGAAGCCAGACCAAAGCCTGTTTGAGTAGTGCCTTTATATTATGGTTAACTTGTTAGCCTTAGAAGTCTCCTAGGATGTATTTTAAACTTTTAAATTTTCCAAAGTCTGTGTGATGCTGTAAGCAGCAGATACTTTCACAGTAGATGCATTGGTACTCTAAAATGAGCATACGACTGATTTGCAAAACTACTGAGATAATCCACATCCTTCCTGGGAAGTATGTTCTATGGCTTGTATTTCTCTAAGGTTGCCAGATTCATTAAAAATTCTGTGAAGTTCTACATAATGATTTTGTGGCAATGACTGCTGGTTTCATAACTTTTTAGTATGTCAGTTAATTCTTGCCTCATGACAGGTCAGTTCTTTCACAACAGAGTTCTCCATCATTGGCTTGACATCCAAGCATCGGCAGTCTGCTATTTAAAACAAACAGCATCTAAGACACCACACATAATTATTTTCAAAGTCATATGGTCACCTTTCTGCAATCAGGAGATCCCATAAATTTTGCCTATTAGAGGCATGAGAAATAAAGTTTAGGACAAAATTTCTGGGTTTTTCTATAATAATCTTGTGTTCTTAGTTTTTTGTAACTGGAAAAAAATGCCACGGCTGTAGTTACCAAGCCATCATCAGTTAACAAACAATCCACTTTCAACTATGAACTATAATTCATGGATCAACAGGAACATAGTGTTATGGTGAAGGATTAAATAGTACTGTATATGATCTGCTGGCTGTATTTAACACTACAGCTGAATTTTTTAAATTTGAAAGAGACACTTAAGGATTTACAACTACTTTCTATGGGCAATGATTTGTCCTTTCTGTATGAAGTTCTTTAACCTTAAGTGCAGCAACACTTTATAAACACAGAGGTTTTACTGGGTAAGTTTATGTGGAGACATTGAGGCACACTCAACTTGAAACCTGGATATGAAAGAGAGTTTCTGATGGAGCTCAGAAGAGAGTCCCAGACTCCTCATTCTCCACAAACATATTATACTGGACTACAATCGGTTTTGTTGCCTTTAGTATGCATTCCACATTCTCAAGATGGCATGGCATTTCTGATGAGAGAGCTTAAATCTTCCAAGCAAATATTTATGTAAGAAACATTAGCAATTTAACTGTGATACTGAAAGGAATAGTACCTTGGGTTTCTATTTCCTTAGAAAAAGACCAAGGACCAAACTCTTATCAGATTAAATAAAACCCCACTTTTTTCTTTGGATTTATGCTGTTGTCTGGGAAGAATTCATAGAGGGATTTGGCCTGTTTTTGGAATCATGAGCTTCTTTGAGGTTTACACACTGTTCCTATTCCACCCTCCTCTCAGCTAAGTGGGGACTTGATTTCCATGATGCCTTTCATCTTCCTGAACAAATAGCAGTCTCTTCTGTTGTCTTCTGTAGTTTTCCCACCTGATTTCTTTCTGTCTTGAGCAGCTGAGAAAACTAGATATGCCATTTCTGATTCAGCAGGGGTCTCATTTATACTGTGTTCACCCATTTCCCTTGGTTATTTTGTAAACAAACACTTCCTTTGTCCTATCTTCATTTCTGGCTATCTGTATTAAAGACTTGAATTTTTATTTCATATACAATAGTGCATGCTTGTTATCCTTCACAGGACAATATTGTCTCTTAATCTGAAAGAGCTTGGGCACTCCGTAACGGTGGTATTTCAGAGTTTCTGCAATACCTGGAGACATCTTCAATGTAAACTTTGTAGCTGGCACATCCCTGTTCTGTGCAGGTCTTTAAGCTCCCTTTGTCTGCTTGGACACACAGAGGCCTCTTTCTGCTCTCACCCCATTTTCATATTCTTCTTTCTGCAACTTTGCAGCAACAATTCCTGTTGATTCTGCTGGGAGAACAGAATCCTTACCACAATGAAGACTACAAGAGTTGCTCATTCAGCCCCAAATTCCACACAGATCCACAATAAAAGCGACTTGGTTTATGTCTATGCCAAACAAGTACTGCACTTACAGATGAAAACAATGAAACAGAGTGTCAAAGTGCATCAGGGGCCTCAGACGTGGATGTTCACTCATACTGGAGGCTGGGCAGCCCAGCTGCAGGCTTGCTGCCTGCAGTGATTTGCTCTTCGTGTACCATGTGCTATGCACTCAAAGGACCAGGACTACTGTCCCTGGCATTATCTGTCCTGCTTTGCAGAAACTGAGAGTCTCCATTAGTCTGGGAACTCTTAACTAAGCCTAGCCTCCAAAATCCCCAGCCAAATATGTGAGAAAACTAATAAAGTGTTCGCTCCCTTTGTGATGCCCACTCTGCCTTTTGGGTTCTGCCCTCTCCTCTGACTTCTTTGCAGTGCCAGGATTTAAAAAGTAAGCTCCCCAGGGGAGAATATCCAGGTATCCAAAGAGCGGCAAGAGGAGAATAAAAAGATCCTAAAACCATCTGGCCCTTTGACAGCACCGAAGCTACCATCTAGTAATAGTTTTTATATCACTCTTTAGCCATGAAATTTTCCAAATCTTTTTAAAATAGATGTTATCTAGAGATGAAATATTCCCTTGCTTTCTAAAGATCTTATCACAGTCGGAATTATTACAAATTCTGATTCCTCTGTTAGTTTCTTAGGATTGTTAATAGAATAAAATTTAAATATAGTGTAGCTTCTTTTACGTTTTGGGAGTCTGAAAACTTCTACAAGAAATGCATGGGAATTGCTTCACTCTGTGCAGAGTTGCAGTAATCTCCAGACTGAAATACAGCAATGATTTAGCATTGCTATATAAATTTTTACAGAAAGGATTATGAGAAATGTCATTTGAAGTAGAACAGCAAGAGGGACTTTAGTCTGCAGGATGTAAATTTCTGGTTGGAGTCTGATGAGGGTAGCTGGGCAAATGGTCTCGTAAAACAGCAGTGTGGGATTGTCAGTGTTTCTGATCTCATTGCGTCTTGTCCAGCAGCAATGTCCTCTAGCATCATGCTGCCGTGTCTGCTCAGCTCTGACTCAGAAAAGAGAATGTCACCTACTGAGTCACTGGTGTCTTCTATCATCTTGGGTTTCACCGGCAATTTTTAGTGCATGCAGAGAGACCACACTCAGTCCCAATTGCTTTGTGAATTAGCCTAATGCAAGATTTACCAGGAAAAAGCAGACCTGGATCATGTCTGCAAGTTTTCCTCTCTGAAGCAGGCCTCTGCAGCCTCAGCCGGGCTACTCTCGTCCTCCAGCTACCTTTTTCCTTAAGGACCTGTTTTGTCTGACCTGAGCTACTCTATCTAATTTAGGCGGTGTGGAACATGTCGCTGCTCAGCAACTTGCTGAAGGCTGTGATCTACTATCATTATTTCATTTCAGTGCCTCATCAGCTCCTGATGTGCTGGTTGATATTGCAGTAATGTTTTTTTTTGCATGCATTTATCACTCCCAGGTGTCATGTAAATGTTACGGGGACTGCAGCTGGTTTGCAAACCAGGTAGCAGGGCTGAGGCTACACTTCTCAAGCGGAGACGACAGCAAAGTGGGATTTCACCTTAGCCAGAGGCTGCAACCATGACGCTTCGGTTAGATATCAAAAAGGTCAGTGCTTTTGAGATCAAGGCTGTGGCCAAATGACAAGTCAGGGAATACGTGCAGTGAAGGATCCTAGGGAACTTAGGGACTTGTATAAACTGGCTGCTTAAACCTGAGACCACTGATTGTTAATGTAAAGTCACCTGTATCCCAGCTTTGCACAGGAAGTGTTATTTTTTTAACAGACCAAATTCTATTCATTTGGCCTAAATTCTCTCTAACTGTCAATGAATGCTAGATTCAGTGGATAATCACACTAATTTATTTCCAATAAATTTCAAATTAAAATGATATACTGTAGAGAGACCTGATTGAAAATCTTGCTGTTCTGTTCCTCGTTTGAAAACTTGTTTGCAATTAGTCAAGCTGTCAGATACCCAGGGAATGTGTTTATTTATTTATTTTTACTGAGGCAGAGTTGGGGGAGAAAAGCTATTTCTGTCACCATGTGGGAAAGCCTCTGGTAATCCTTTTTGTGCAGGAAAGATTTCAGAATGCAGAGATCGCAGTTTACCATGAGATAACTCTTATACTTTGCTTTAGTATGTTGTTTTCCAGTGGTACTGGCATCAATCACAGGCTATTTAGTAGATGCAAGTCCTAAAAAAAAAGAAATCAGATACTTGAAATTAGATGCAGGGTGTAATCTTTAAATCCTTTCTCTCTTCATCCCCTCCCCGAAGCCATGAGGATGGATTTTCCTTTGCCTTCACCTTCTCAGGTCTCTCGGTTCTGACTGCTATCAAGCAAGGGCTTTGTATTGTGCCACCACCAGAGCAGCAGAGCAAGGTGCTGTGCTGCACTCCTCCCCTAGCAGCCTCTTGCCAACAACACTTATCCAGGAATTTTTGAAATGTGGTTTACTTTCCACCACCACCGCAGGAAAGCCCTCTAGCTGCCTGGCAAGTGTTTCCTCTGGGAAGTGCATGCTCTGACCGGAGAGGGAACGTTTTAAAGGAGAACAAGGCGTTTTTGCGTTGCTCACGGGCAACAGACTCGCTCAGCAGGTGGAAGGGGTCATCCTATATTTCATTACCTGTTGATATATAACTTCTAATGTTATTTCTTTCATGGGAAAATACAGAAGCAATTCTGGGAAGGGCACAGCCATCCCTCCAATGCACCAGCGACTTAACCACAGATGTAATGAACTGCTTTTCTCCCTCTTCCTCCTCCTTCCTTTTTAATGAATTGGTTTTTACTTCTTTTCCCCTTGTTCCTCCTCGTGTTATATCTTTGCACCCTGCCTTGCTGAGGGGTCATTTTAGAGAATGATTTTGTATAGCAGTCTTGAGGGAAATTTGAACTAAAAAATTTCAAAAACACAAAAAGCAGGGAGATGTTTTAGGCCATGGTCCAATAAATACTGCCCATGCTGGCTGAAATGTTGTTACCCTGCGCTACCTGTTGCTGTCCCTAAAAGTCAGAAAAGACAGGGTATAGTTTGTAGTGGTTCCCAAATCATTTGATGGCAGCAGGGTTAACTCAGACCAGCAATGCATACTGTTCAGGCACATAAAAGCCTCCTAGGGTCAGAATTGCCTGTTAGAACACCAGATACTGTATGAAGTTATGGTAAGGGATATCACTTAATAGAAGAAGCCTCTGTTCTGGAAATGAGATGAAAACATGGAAATAAACCAACATACAACTGGAAAGAAGGGACAGAGAAGATGGACTGCAGAAACTGCAGAATTCTTATTAACTGCAGAAATCTTAGAAAGCAGCAAATAGAAGAAAAAGCATGAACTTTCACTGTCCTGATAAAGTTAATGAAAAAATACTGTTAACATTTGCAATTATTTTAAATGTGTGGCAGTGTGGCCAAACATTATCTAATATTTAAGTGGGCTGTGTGAGCTTGCTTAGTTTTAGTGCTAGAAATGTTTCCTACTGCATATGAACAGAAAAGGAGTTATAGATATATTCCCTGGCAAAATCATCCCTCTGAAGGCAAGATACCTTTCTGAATTGCAGAATGAGCTCCTTAAAGTAAATGGCCCATTAGTGATTGAATTCAATCATCCAGATGATAGCTCTAGCTGGCACCGGGGCCAAGTGCAGAATGACAGATTTTACTCCTAGTCGTGGGCAGTCATCAAGAGCTCTCCAGAGACAGAGTAAAATGAAGAAGGCACTTTCTGGGTCAACCTGAAAGATGGCTACATCATGCATAGATATGTGCTAGACAGTTTGGAAGCTAACAGGTGTGATGCTGCAATGAATGTACTGGTTTTTCTGCACACCAGAGCAGCCATGTGGGACATGCATACAAACTGGCTGTGGGGAGGGAAGGAAGCAGCAGTTTCCTTCCACTACTGCAGTTTTCCACTACTGCATTTTTGCTGTTATCTCAGCCCTCTTGGAGTCAGTCACCTCTGTATGGGAAGTGACTGCACCGCTGCTGCTGGAGTCACAATGACCTTAGCTCTTCCTTCACATCCTCGGTGCTTGGTCAGTGTGTGCTTAGAGCATCACCTACAGCAGACTCACCAGTGACCTCTTTCTAGGTGATGGTGGCCTACTATTTCTATTGATTTGTTTGCCTGTGCAGTCTCGATTCATTGACACAGGTGAAAAAAAACTCATTCCCCAACTTCTCATAGTAAAGTTAATTTGTTTTTAAGCCAGACTACCTCACTGAATTCATTTAGCCAGCACAGGCAGAACTGGAAGAACAGGAGGTACTGAAAGAGCAGTAGCAATCAGGGGAACTTGTGGGGAAACAAAGCAGCTCCAGGCAGTGCCCTTCTACCTCCAGGTTGTTTCATCACTCCCAGATCAGCAGCAAACAAGTTATTTCAGCTACCTGGAGATACTGAAGGATGTGTCTTGGGGGAAGTGCTGCAGGAGGGGAAAAGTTTGAGATTACTTACCTCTGTGACTGTTGCTGTGATAATGCGCTACAGAATCAGGGTACTGGCTGATTAAAAAACATGATAATTTGAGAGATCTGCTGGACACCTGCAAAAATGTCACATGGTTATCTGCATCTCAAGAGGCAGCTAACTTTAGAAAGAGAGCATCAAATTAAAAACTGCTAGGAACCAAACCCACCTGCTACCTACATAGCAGACACAGAGACACATGCAGGCACTTGTTCTGCCTAAAGGGTAAACACAAGGCTCTTGTCTCTTGAAGGTACAAACCTTAAAAGCAGTAACTTAGTGGAGGAGATGCTGGGAAACCAACATGTAACTAGTGCTGGCGGCATCCACAGCTCACAGTTTATAGTTGTGATGCCAACATTGACAATGATGGTCTATAAACATATTCAGAGCCTATCTTATTGTGTTTTTAACAGTTTCATGTTATCTGTTTTCTTCAGTTTGAACACACAAGTCAGCTGGCCTTCTTAATCCATTCCCATGTCTATTCTAATTTGGCAGGGAAGTGGTCAAGGGAACCTTGTTAATGAAGCCTTCTTTCTCCAGCTGTAGGAAGCATTGTGCTTGAAGGATCTCATCATAGGATCATAGAATGTGTTGGGTTGGAAGGGACCTTCAAAGGTCATCTATCCAACGCCTCTGCAGAAAGCAGGGAAATCTTTAACTAGATCAGATAGCTCAGAGTCTCATCAAGCCTGACCTTGAATGTCTCCAGGGATGGAGCCTCCATCACCTCTCTAGACAACCTATTCCAACCTGTTCCTGCTAGACAACTTCAAACACCATGACACCTGCTGGAAAAGTAGCACAGTGAGCTGTAGGCAGCCCAGGAGACTCACAGAATACATCAAGGATAAATTATTCGGCCAGGTAATAGACAGTCCAGAGGGGATGTAATACTGGACCTGATAATCATGAATACAAGTGAGCTAATTGATGACATCGAGATTGGAGGCAGCCTGAGCTGCAGTAATCATGCACTGGCAGAGTACACAGTCCTGAGGGATATGAGTCCAGAGAAGAATAAAGTCAGAATGCTGAATTTTAGGAAAGGAAAATTCTTGCTCTTCAAGAAGTCAGTCAGTAGGATACTCTAGGAAACTGCCCTCAGAGACAAGGGAGCAGAACAGAGCTGGCAGATCTTTAAGAATGCTTTCCATAGAGTGCAAGAGCTCTCAATCCCTAGGTGTTAGAAAACAGGAAAGGAAAGGAAGAGATCAGCATGATGGTCAAATGAAAGGGCAAGAAGGAAATGCACAGGCAGTGGAAGCAGGGAGAGGGATCCTGGGAAGAGTATAGGGATACTGCCTGGTTGTGTAAGGCAAAGTTGCAGCTGTAGCTGAACTTAGCAAGGAACACAATGAATAAGAAGGGCTTCTACAGGTATGTCAGCCAGAAAAGGAAGGTCAAAGAAAGCATATGCTCCCTGATTAGTACTACTGGCAAACTGGTAACAACAGAAAAGGAGAAGGCTCCACTTTTTTGAGCTTCCAACTCAACAACTTTGCCTCAGCTTTCATTGGCAACCTCTCTCTCTACATCTCTTGAGTGGGTGGACTAAAAGGCAAGGACTGGGGCAACAAAGTGTAAAAGAAGATCAGGTACATGACCACCTAACAAACCTGAGCACATAAAAATTTATGGGACCTGAGAAGATACATCCCAGAGTCCTGAGGGAAATGGCTGAATCAGTTGCAAGCCACTCTCCATGATATTTGAAAAGTCATGGCAGTCAGGTGAAGTCCCCAGTGACCAGAAAAGGGCAACTATTGCACCCAGTTTTAAAACAGGTAGAAAGGAGGACCCTGAGAACTACTAACCTGTCAGCCTCATTGCTGTGCCTGGGAAGATCATGGAACAGATCCTCCCAGAAGCTGTGCTAAGGCACATAGAAAACAGGGAGGTGATTTGAGACAGCCATCATGGCTTCACAAGGGTAAATCCTTCCTGACCAACTCAGTGGCTTTCTATGATGGAGTGACTACATCAGTGGACAAGGGAAGAACTAGAATATAGTCTATCCAGAATTCTGTAAGGCTTTTGACATGGTCCTCCACAACAAACTTCTGTCTAAATTAGAAAGGTATGGATTTGATGGGTGGACTGTTCAGTGGATGAGGAATTGGTTGGATGGTTGCACCCAGAGGGTAGTGGAGTAGTGGTCAATGGCTCAATATCCAGATGGAGATCAGTGACAAGCGGTATTCCTCAGGGGTCCATATTGGTACTACTATACCAGTACTGCTCAATATCTTCATCAATGACACAGACGAGATCGAGTGTACCCTCAGCAGGTTTCTGGGTGACACTAAGCTGAGTGGTGCAGTCAACATGCCTGAGGAACGGGATGCCTTCCAGAGGGACCTGGACAGACTCGAGTAGTCAGCTTGTGTGAACCACATGAGGTTCAACAAGACCAATTGCAGGGTCCTGCACCTGAGTTGCAGCAGCCCCCAGTATCAATACAGGCTGAGGGATGAAAGCATTGAAAGCAGCCCTGACGAGAAGGACTTGGGGTTACTGGTGGATGAAAAGCTGGACATAAGCCAACAATGTGTACTTGCAGCCCAGAAGGCCAACCATATCCCAAGCTGCATCAGAAGAAGTGTGGCCAGATGATCAAGGGAGGTGATTCTGCCCCTTTATTTTGCTCTGGTGAAACCCCACCTGGAGTACTGCATGCAGCTCTGAAGCCCTCAGCACAGGAAAGACATGGACCTGTTGGAGTGGGTCCACACGAGAGCCACAGAAATGATCAGAGGCATGGAACACCTCTTCTGAGAGAACAGGCTGAGAAAGTTGGGGTTGTTCAGCCTGGAGAAGAGAAGGCTTTGGGGAGACTTTACACCAGCCTTCCAGTACTTGAAGGGGGCCTCCAGGAAAGATGGGGACACACTTTTTATCAGAGCTGTTGTGATAGGACAAGGGGTGATGGTTTTAAACTAAAAAAGGTTATATTTAGACTAGATAGAAGGAAGAAACTTTTTACAATGAGGGTGGTAAAACATTGGCACAGGCTGCCCAGAGAGGTGGTAAACGCCCCACCCCTGGAAACATTCAAGGTCAGGTTGGATGGGGCTCTGAGCAACCTGATCTAGTTGATGATGTCCCTGCAGATTGCAGGGGTTGGACTAATGACCTTTAAAGGTCATTTTTAACTCAAAATATTCTATGATTCTATGATTCTGTGGTTCAATTAATGAAAAAATATCATTTGATGTGTTTTATGTGTTGCTTATCAGTGTCCATTTAAATAAGCATAGGCATTTGGGTCAAACAGATTTGCATAGAAAACTCATGTAGGAAAAAGAATCATCTGACCATAAAACGCTACCACAAAACTCCTCAGGTTTTCATTGTAAACAACAAATTGCCCTGTGTGTATAATAGCTGTTCCACAGGTGCAGCTCTCCATTATCATCCAGCTGCTCTTTGCAGATGTGATTCTAGGGAAACATGCTGCCATAAAGATTGTCACGGACTTCCAAGTCTTTGATCAGGAGGAACTTGGAGGAATGAGTTTGATCAGTAGAGTCAGTTTTAATTAGGATTTAATAGCGAGTATCAAAAGCTGCCAGACTTTGGCTCAAGCAGAGTAAGAAAGGATCAGGTGCCAACATCAAAGGTGAGAGAAAGACTGAGTCTATAGAAGATGGAGATTTTGAGGGAAGTGAGGACATCACTGATAAGGTTTAGGAAAAGCCAAAAAGCAGGAAAATAGGCAGCACGTGAACTGGGATCTTGGCACAGAAATGACAATAAACATTTTCCCTAAGTCGTTCTGTAGATGCTGAGTATATTACTCATGCAATCAGTTGTGCGTCAGTCTGGATTCTTTTCTTGGTGTAGAGGGACTGCCTTCAGGTTATATTTGTATAAGAAGACAAAAACATTAGATAATGCCAAAACATGAACTGAATTTTGATAAGCGCTTGCTTTTAAAAGGTTATACAGAATTTGATTGCAATCAGCAGCTCAGGGTATGCTAGTCATTTTCAGATACCTTCCATATGCTTTGATATTTGGCTGTAGGTACATGTACAGGCAGAAATTTAGTAAGCAATTTAGATGTTCATACACAACTTCTCAAAGCTTGATTTCAGTCCATCGCCTTGATTAAAGCCCATGTATTTCACTATTAATTTACTCAGTTCTATAGTAATGCCAAATCCTTGCCTTTTGGCATATTTCTCTGGATATCTTGTGGCTTTTCTGATGGAAAATTTGTCCATCCTCTTGTAAAATATATGTTGAAATATTCACATGTTTCAATTTTGTCATGTTGAATCAGTCTGTCACGGGCACACTTGGAATATTATTTAACAAATAGTTTCGTTTCTTTTAATGATAAATCTATTATTCTACATGGCAGTATGGGGACCTTACTTACCTAATGTTCTTTATCCCTTAAAGTTCAGCCAGAATAAAACCTCATATTTATTTGCTATTATAACTAAGTATTTGAAAACTAGATCGTAGTTTGAGTGCTTGCCCCTGATAAGAAAATAAATAGGTGATTATTATAATTAAGCAAAAGGCAAATGCCTTCAAAGGGTAGAGAGTTTTGTTATCTTACTTTACAAAATGGTAAGAGAAATCAAGCAGCCTAATGGGCTGCCTGCCAAATGATTATCATATTATAACCACATGGGTCAGACTTGTTGCCTATTCACTTTATATTCGAACATACACACATAGAATAAAATTTTTTCAGTTTAGAGGAAAATGTAATATCTTAAATGTTTCAGAGTAATCTATGTTTACCCCTTTCAATGTAGTAGGTGTTTCATGATGTATTTTGATATTTGGATGTGGATGTGTATCTTTTTATGGCTGTAGCTATGCTGCCTTGAAGGTCTTTCCCTTTAGCTTATTCTCGATACTTATCACTGCCACTCTTTTGGAGATGTCACCCTCAAATCTGCTGGTGGAGCTACTTGTGAAACTCTACCCATTTGAGTCAAGATAAGCTAAATTAACAGAGACCTAACGTTTAAACTGAGACGACTCTGATGAGCCAGATTAGCTTGAAGGAAAGAAGCAAGGCAATTGTATTGCAAATATCCATCTGTCCACATCTTGCCAAAACTCTTTGAATCCCTCAACCATACCTGACAGAGCCTGAAGAGTCAAGCTTTGTGAAATTTTGTGTCTAGATATTAATTAGTTTATACTCTCCCTTTCTTCTCTGCTGATTTGCAAGAAGAAGAAAAGTTTAACAGTATAGTTAGGTGAAATAGAAAGAATCTTTAAGGAACATTTTCCACATTCAAGGGTGGGAGATGTAGTGAACCAAAAAAAGCAAGAAATGGAAAAGGCTAATCATAAGCTTCATTCAATGAAATTATTCTCTGGTGCCAAAAGTGAGCTAGAGACAGGTATAAGGTATAAGACCAGGTATAATAACAAAGTTATCTCAGAATCCAAGTAACAGGAGTGGAGATAAGGGGAATTGTCAACCATTCTTGCAAAAAAGGGTAGGTTTTTCTTCTCAGGAAAAAAAAAATAATATATATATAGCAAAGGAAAAGTCAATAGAAGGAAAAATAGCATCAGTATAAATGCTTGAAGCAAGAGCTATATCCAGGAAGTTAACAATGTGCAACGTCTGACATCATCTGCTTAAACTTCACAGAAAGGCTGCAGAAGCCTGCCGATGGGAGCTCACCACTGCATGAGGCCCTGGGGTTCTTTCCAGCAATAATATGCTCTGAGTTTTTCCACTAATTTTTCAAACAATAAGCATAGAGGGCAAAAAGGCAACAAACAGCTGTTGTAGCACGGCAGATGATATTTATATTTGTTTTGATTCTGAACGATAATGGCAAAGGGCTAAATTCTGCCTTTTTTTATTCCAGCATCTAGCTCCCATCAGAGTTGTCTCAGCACTATGAATAAACGTAATTCTCCTCTTCCAAGTTAGCAAAACTTATTTTGTGGTATTAGCAAAACAGAGTATAGGTCAGAGGGGTTTAGGAGAGGAAAGAAAGAGGAAGCTGGGAATGGCAGGGACTGGCTGAGTTTCAGAGGGGGAGCTAAGAAGGAATAATTGAAGTCTGGGTTCTTTATTCTCTGTTATTCCCTCCTCGCTGCACACACAATTTCAAAATTCACAGATCTGCACCGTAGTCTTCACTGCATCTGCCTGTGAGACAGATACTTAAATCTGTTTCCTGGAAGAAACTTCATTTACTCTTTACCCTGCCTTCCTTCTCACTGTTTAGCAGCCCCCCATCTCTCACCTAAGTCTGAAAAAGGGACAGATCTGGGTTCACTCATGCTGTAGAATGGGAAAAGGATGGACCACAGCCAATAAACCTTACTGAACAATTGCTAGTCCTGCAGTTTCCTTGAAGGGTGGTGACATTAGGACTTAGGCTGGACATTAGGAAAAAATTCTTCAAAGAAAGAGTTGTCAGGCACTGGAACAGGCTGCCTAGGGAGATGTTGGAGTCGTCATCCCTGAATGTGTTTAAGAGTAGATTAGATGTGGTGTTGAGGGATATGGTGTAGGTGAGAACTTTGTAGAGTAGGGTCTTATCCAACCTAAATGATTCTATGATTCTGTGATTCCATCAATGTGACTTCCCATCCTCCACCTGTAACATGGTACTGAAATGGTAACATGGTCCACATGGATGCCCGGAAATCTCAGTGAAAGTTTAATGTATGGGGTGCAAGAGAGGACAGACAGCTGGACCATTATTTTCAGCTTCCAGGAGAAAGATGTAGACAAAGGATCTACACCTATAAATCTGCTCATACAGTCCCAGCCAGAAGCAGTGCCTTGGCTTTGGAAACGTAAAGCAGACAAGCAAATTGGACTAGGACCAACAGTAACCTCAGTGCTATTTGAACTGGAAAAGCCTAGCACTAGAAAAATGGTCAAAGCAAAAGAAATGCAGCGTTTCTGTGGCAGGTTACTTAACTGATTAATTATAATGCATTTTATGTTAGTTGATTGTAATAATTATTACATCATTACATGTTACTACAATTTTGACATTGCATTAAGTGTTTCATATAATTCTATATCATTATTGCTATATGCATATTCTCTATAGAGATTTCTACATTAATCAAGAATTCATGCACACGAGAGGCTGGACAGAAGATGTGGGCCAGGTGCTGAGGGAGGCCAAGATTCACAGCCAGGGTGAGAGTGGTTAAGCCTGGTGGTAAGGAAGGAGCACTGGGAGGGTGAAACCTGGGCTTGTCGGTGGAGGCAACTGTGGTACCGCAAGAATCATGAGCACAGGGAAGCAACCAAGAATGGGAAATGTATGCACTCACAGCTGGGGTAGAGCACACTGCTTCAGGACCCCATGGGTGAAATTGTACTCTTTTAAAATCAGCATGAAATTTGCCCTTGATTTCAATGTAGCAAGAATGGCCCCCTTTCTTATCAATACTACTTTGTTTGCTTACTAAAACAGTGCTGTTGGATTTTGTGTTTCTACTTTTCAACTCTTCAGTAAATTATAAAAACCAACAAACAAAAATTTAATTGAAATTATGTGAAGTTGCTCAGTGACTAGCTATGCATCTATCATACCCTCTACAAAGGCAAAGCACTGACATACAAAGAAATTACTAGACAATGTAAGTCCTCACACTTTGCTCTCATAAACAAATGCATTAGTTTCATCAAGTGCAAAAACATTAATTCTCCATTTCAAAACTACTACTCTGTCTCATGAACAGTAAGCTTTTAAGATACACTTTTCATTGTGCCATCTGATATTTTTAAGTGACAGCATTGATAAGGGAGCCTCCATCAGTAAGCTTTGTTTGAATAATTTCATTCTTTCAGAATGATTTTGAATTTATAATTAACAGGAAGACCTTGATAACAGAACGGGTCAGATCCTTGGCAAGAAAAGGTAGAAACCAAATATTTCAACTGAGAACCATTTTTTGTCACACCTTCCTTTTTTAACGAGAAGTTTTACAGGAATAAAAGAAGCTAATCTAGGAGTATTAGACAGTTTGTTTCAGGAGATTATTGAAATGTTCTCTGTTTTCTTTTTGTCTGAACTAAGAATTTCAATACCCAAGGTTGTATCAAAACAGCTCTCTTCAGAATGAGTGTGTGTCTGTAATGTCATGATTACCTATAAGACACCCCACCTCCCCATATTTTTGTCTTATTTGCCTGACAAAACTCTCTCCTAACACAGGAAAAAGAAAATTATGCAAAATCTTAACTGTCACTTAAATCTAAATTTCTTGTTTTTGTGGTTACTAACGGGAACAGAATGTTGTGTGGTTTGAACAAATCCCTAGAGACTGAGATAAAATACTTCCAGAAGGATATGAATTGTTCCTATTAATCTCGATGGCATGCTAACTGTGATATAAAGTAAATTGGGTACTGCTGTTTAGCCTTTCTTACACAGGAACAAAGTTAAAAAGTGTCTATCAATCAGCTGAATTGATAGACATAAAATGAAAAATGAACAAACAAAGGACACAATTATGCTACTACCCATGGAACTCATCTACACATGGCTTCAGCATACAGGAGAAGACTAAAGAACAAAACAGGATTTAAAAATGAGGTACACTTATTAAAAATAAAGAGAAAATTCACCACTGACACAAACTTGAGACAGAAAAATAAATATCACATTTTATACTGTGTAATTATACAGTAGAAAGTCTGTATTTTTCAAGTTCTTGTGATACTTGAACTATAGCATAGATTGCTATGCAAATTGCATCGATGATAATACCTGTATATGAAAATTCAAACTATATTTTAAAGAGTAAGAGACCTAAATGAAATGGACGTTAACCTGTTCCAGAGCTTGAGTCCCAAGAAATTCTGATGACAGCCTCTACCAAAGTTGCTCAACTTGCAGGATGAAGAAGTGTCTTTGCAGTAACAAAGAAGCTCTGTCTTCGAAGTGGAATTTGATTTACAACTACATAAATATTGTCCAGAATGATTCCTAATTTTAATGTTTGTCAAGAGTTTTTGATGAAAAGTTTGTTGGCCCCATCAGCTACAGAAAATCATAGCAGATTTTGCAGTACTGTAAAATTATAATTTTTTTGTAGAAACAAATGTGAAGACTTTCCAGGTTAATAAAGGGATTTTCTCAATCTGTATAAATTTTTCACTCAAATCTGATGATATAACAAATTTATCAAGGCAACGATGCCTTTCTACAGTGGAGAGCTCAAGGTTTGAATACAGAATCTCAGTTTGGCAATGCTACTTAGGTAGTAATCTATTAAATAAAACTTATAAAAAGCAGCTAACTACACAGTGAAGTCAGCTATTGAAATATTCTCCCCCCTCCCCACCCTTGAAAGGCTACACCCAAAATAGGTTTTTTTAGATGGTGTACCTATTTGTGTCACATAAAAATATTTCACAAGGTGAATAAAAACAGTCCTGAGACTACAGGAAGCCTCTGATACCTCTGGCTTTCCAGAGCATAGGGAAGTTATAACCTTTATATCCATTCCCTCTACCCTTTTGATTGATATTTCATTAATGCAACAGGACTTGTATAGCGGTGTATTTTGTTACAAGAGCATCATTTTGCAGAGTTTTAAATGATAGGATAGCATTACATCTTTGTGTCACCTATTGAAATTTAGAAGATTTCTTAATTTTGTGAAGCAGGGAAATGGATGACAACTTTGAGCTTGCTTACAGATGACTTTTGAGCACCACCTGTAATCATGACTTGCAATTCCCCAAGGTAAAAAAATATCAGTTCGCTGGGAGGTGATATACAACAGCTGAATATAAAGAGCTCCTTCAATTGAATGAGAGGCATCTCTACACTCAATGGCAGTGGCAAAGAGAGGGGCCCCTGGATCTCGTTCCTGAACCAGATTTAACAAGTCTTAAATTATTTTTTTGATGTGCATTCCTAATGGGCCATTGACTTCTTGTTTGTCTCATGTTCTGGTTCACAGAAGTTCAAAAGCAGAGACTCAGTTATATTTTGTTATTGCACATGATTTTAAAAACAGTCTCAGAACATGCAGAATTCAAGGTGGCTATATAACCCTGAAACCATTTTTAAAGGAAGAAACAAATGGTTTTGAAGATCTGCCACAGAACCAAAACATTTCACTCCACAGATCTATATACAGCATACAGTACCTCGTGTTTCACGTTGATCATTTCTCTAGATGCATTAACACCCCCCAGGGTGTTAATAATTCCACCATAAGATTCAAAGAGCTGGGATGAGATTTAATATTCCTTCTTCCTCATTTGAAATTGTTAGTCTGCTATTTCCTAGATTTTGTTTCCTTTTTTTTAATTCCAATTTACCCTTCATATATACTGAAGTCTGTTATTGATACTGGCATTTCAGTGCCAGGGGATTCCCCATTGGCAAAACCACTCACCTAAAATAAATGGAAGCCGTTCTCCTCATACAGAATGTTTTTAAATAGTAGAAATATTGATTATCATGCTTTCAAGTTCAATAGAATAAGACAAAAGAACAGGGACTGACAGAAAATACTTGGGAAATAAGCAGTTAGTGAGTGCTTTATGCATTTGTTTTCAAAATATTCTGATCACCCCAAATATATATGTAATTTTGATCAATTGAGAGCAAACAATCAATGCAGCAATCCTCCCAGTTAGACCAGTGGTACAGCAGGGTACAGAAAATGTGCTACTGATCTTTTCTTTAGGGGTAAGATTGTAAGAACATGACTGATTTAGATTTCAGCTCTAGACCTTGCCTGTTGGCCAGAACCCTGTCATGTGAGCAATATTCTGGTAGCGTGCTCCTTCTTTTGCAATTTTGTGCCACAGTCCTATAGATTAACTCACTTTAGCGCTAGCAATTTTAGTACTGAAGGCGATTCAGCCTGGTTTGCTAACAACAGCCGCTAAAATCACAGGTAATTTCTGAACTAGCTCATAAAAACCCTGATACCTTTTCAGGAGATTGTGCTACCACTGCGGAGCTTGGCACAGCAATCAGAAATCAGACCTGCTTAGGCTTGGAGCCAGAAACAAGATGATTTTGTGTCTTGGGCAAAAATGCTGCCAGGACAGGCGTCCCTGTACTACCCCTGCCTGTTGAAGATGCTGATCTCCTTTTTCCAGCAAAGAACTGGAGACCTCATATGATCTCCTCTTGCCCTAGCAAGCTATGTAACCATTTGCTGTTGAAACTTGACACTTAATTTCTTTCAAGGAATGGATATCCCAAACAGCAGCTGGAGAGGAAAGCTGATGACAATGTGCTGCGAGATTGATTGATCTAGCTATGTATCTATCCATCTTTTTTTTTTTTTTTTCTTTCTTTTCCCTTCTGTGACCATTTTACTTCAGCTAGCCATGGCACCTTGCTCTTCTAGGAGTGCTAACTATCCAGTTTTCTCTGTGTCAGGGTTAACAGCATGCCTGCCAGCAGTTTTTGATCTTTCACAGGTGCTGACTACCCTTTAGCTCTCAAATTGCTCACCTGATCAGCAAATTTTACTCAGCTGAAGATGCTGCGTGCCTGAGAGAGCGCCTGTGTTTTTCCTAGCTGGTTTTAAATTTATATGTGTGTATATGTATATATATTTATGTATATTTGCCTTTTCCTACCCTCTCAACTCTCAAAGGGACAGGGTGTACGAAGCACAGAGATGGCCGGGAGCGGGTGCTCAGGCTGTGGGGATGCTCTGGGGGATGCGCTGAGGGATGCGGGTCCGGATGCGAGGTGCCGGGATGGGGCTCTGCCCTCCAGTGTTGGGCTACCTGTCACTTCTAATGACTTCTTCTTCAGCTCTTTCTGTGTCTGAGCGGGATGGCCTGCAGGTGGCCTAGTAGCTAGCTGTCTCCCAAGCTGCCGGGGAGCTGCCTATGTGTGTGACCTGAATTGCAGCGCTTGAGCTGTGGGCCCTGCTTTACATGCAGCGTGCGTAAGCAAGAGGTACAGAGCAGCCCTGCTGATATGGCTGTTGTATAGCAGTTATTGCTTCAACACATTTAGACACAGCACCTCTGTAATTTGTCTCGACGTGATATCATCTTTTGTCTCAGCAAACTGACCCTTTTATCTGTCTTAGTTCTGCTTTCTCTAGCGCTTCCCGTTTCGTGCCAGCAGTGACAACGTGCAACAGCACAGGAAGGAAAAATAGAATATTCAGATGGCGATAGCAGAAATAATAACTGACTTCAAAGTTATTCACTGTTTTGAGGTGTTTGTAGATTTCTTGCTTGTTTTTTTTTTTTTTTAATTGAAGCATGTGTCTGTGTGTGAGAAATGCTGCCTGTATGACATGATTCTTCTCATTCAGCTGTTTGAAAGCTACCGTGAATCTCACTTATGAAATGACATGCAAGGGCCAGATTACAGCTCCTTTTTAGAGAATTACTTTGCATAATAGTTGCACTTTAAAATATTTGGGTTTAATCTTACAAGTATATATTTCTCCATATAGAAGCATATAAAATGGGATATTAAAGTAGATATTGGCTTTTAATTGTCCTAATTGCCTTTTTGCACTCGCAGCTAAAATGCTAGGACTGCTGTAGGTGGTGTCTTCCTGATGGGATTTTTCTATCCCCTTCTGCTCATGTCTTGCTCAGATACATCCTGCTCTTCCCCAGCAGAGGAGTCATTGGAGAGCAGCAGAAACCAACTCTCATGCTGAGGAATTTCCCGTTTGCAGTGTAGACAGTTTGTTGTGGTCATGACAATGCAAACATTGCAAAATGAGATAACCTAGGTCATCTCTTCTTTCCTCTCCTGTTGACCCTGAGACATGATGTGGGAAATGAGAGTTCAAGAAACCAGGAGACAGTGGGCTTCCACAATTGCAATTGAAAAGAGTATTAATTAACAAATAAATCATATAACACAGTAAGCAAATAAAGAGTAATGCAATACAGATTTGATATGGAAAATTAATGTGCAACAATGATACAAAATATGTACCAATAATGGTTTGCTTATATGAATATAGAAGGGAATAAAAAACGAAAAGGAGAGGAAGATACTGAAGATCAAATTTAAGGTTATTTCAAAGGAATTGCTCGTCTGAATTCTCACCTAACTTGTGTTCAGAAACTGAATTTCAAGAAAAGGGTGAACAAGGAATGCTGAACCCCTTTTTGGTTGTCTTGGTCAATAAACATAACTTTTCAATTTATACAAATTAATTGGATATGATTGATGTGCATTATCTCAGCCGAGCAAAAGCAAAAATTGTCTTTGTTGGCTACTTGCCAGCCAAGCTGCTTCTTTTTACCCAAGGGAAGCCCCACCTCATCTCTATCTTGTACCTCTGACATTTCATAATCCTTTAACTTTCACTTAGCCTAATGCTAAATTGACCTAAACTGCCTGTAATAGTAACTCATGCTAAACTACTATTCAAATTCTTACCCTATTATATCTCTCATGTTTATCATATATGACATTCTTTATTATCATAAATTAAATATTATACCTAGACCAACTGAAAGAATTAGGATTAAATTATAGCTTTATGATGTTCCACAAAGAAGATTTTAGGATTTAGGTTGGAGAATATCTCTGAATAATAATAATATCATAGGTTTCACTACTTGTTTGTTTTGGGTTTTTTCCCTTCTCACTGTAAATTGGTAGTTTGCAAGTAGAATTTTAAAGATGGTACCCTTGGCTCCTGTGTCTCATTCTTCCTCCTTTTGTACTGAGGTCTTATGAGACATGTCAGAGCAGGTATCATCAGGTTACAAGAGTGTCAAGGGGATTGTCGAGAATAGTTTCTGTGTACTTTTTTTCTTTCAACCGTTCTTCAATAAAGTAGGGGCTGAAAAGAACATGAAAAAGGCTCAAATAAACAGGATTATTGTGATACAAAGAGTTACCAATATTACAGCACATATGAAGCTGTTAAGGGTGAATATTTCCAAATATTCATTGTAGGGGCTTCTGGGGTAGGTGCGTTTTTTCCCCCTGCTCTCCTGTCGCTCGCTCTCTTTCTCCAGCTATTTGTTTCTGTTATATCAGAGGAATTTTATTTTCCATAGTTAAGTTTAAATAGTGTTTTTCAGCCTATTTTCCAATCAGGAGATGAAATTCTGATTTTCTGCAAGCAATGTTGTCCTGAGGTGTTTGATTGTCCGATCCAAAGCCAAACTATTGTGCAAAACATGGCAAAATAACATAAACTGGGAAAAAATCCCAACAACTTAATTCCTACCCCCCAAAAGCCACATAGCCACAGAAAAAAAAGATATATTTACATTTGCAGATGTAAATTTAACTTAATTTTATGTATTAATTTTAAATATCGCATGTATTCAGGAAAATGAGGCTGATGGAGCCAAATACCATGCCGTTGTTTTGGGATGAGCAAGTCTGCCTGAGCAGCAGAAGCAAGTGGGTCACGGGCAGGCAGAGTTCAATAAACAAAAGCATATGTGCCCTGCAGTGCCTCTTGCCTTTCCCTCCAGCAGAGTCTGGCTAGTGAACCTTAGCGGCACAGCGCTGGGCCCGGGAGTGAGCACTTTTGACCTTTATCAAAGCAAAAAGCTGCTGACATCAGGGGACCTCAGAGGCTGCGAGGTGCCCTCTTGCACCTACTTCTGGCACTGCTGGGAGGGGGAGGTGGTGGGGGACCAAGTGTGTCACCACACACAGCCTGTGCTCTGCAGGATGATAAGGAAGGAGCTGCATTTACCCCCTTCTCTCTAGATCCGATTCTGTTGTTTGATGCCTTTTGGAAGGATTTGGCTGAATCTGTTTAAACAGTGTCTCTCTCAAGGGAACACCAGGTGGGGAGGAGTGAATGTGCTGGCATCACCCACCTTCAGGCTCATCCTGGCTGTGACAGCATTTCTATATCCCTCCTCTGGGTACATGGCTGAAAGCTTTAGACTGATGTATAAAACTGTGTTCTGCCACCACATATTACAGCATGTATGCACACAGAGATTTCTAATGTGCACAGAATCATCATGGAGATGATTTGATGAACAAAATATCATAGGTAAGGTACATCATAAATACAATTTCTTCTATAACTGCAATTTTTCACAAAAGGATATGACCATATTCAGCCATACACATTTAGTTAAAATCGTACTGATCCTTTATGGGCATATTTAAATTAATTTATGACCGCCTCATTTTTAATTAATTCAATTCACCCCCCTGTACTTGGCACTGGTGAGGACCCACCTCAGGGACTGTGTCCAGTTTGGGGCCACTTACCACAAAAAAAGATATTGAGGGGCTGGAGTGGGTCCAGAGAAGGGCAACAAAGCTGGTGAGGGGTCTGGAGAATAAGTCTTATGAGGAGAGGCTGAGGGAGCTGGGGGTGTTCAGCCTGGAGAAAAGGAGGCTGAGGGGAGACCTTATCGCTCTCTACAGCTACCTGAAAGGAGATTGTAGAGAGGCAGGGGTTGGTCTCTTCTCCCAAGTCACAGGCAATAGGACAAGAGGCCTCAAGTTGCGCCAGGGGAAGTTCAGGTTAGATAACAGGATATTTTTTTACATGGAAAGGGGTATTAAGCATTGGAATGGGCTGCCCAGGGAGGTGGTTGAGGCACCATTCCTGGAGGTATCAAAAGATGGGTTGACATGGTGCTCGGGGACATGGGTTAGTGATGGTTTTTTAATCAGAGTTAGGTTGACAGTTGTATTAGATGATCTCAAAGGTCCCCTCCAACCTAGATGACTCTATTATTCTATGAACAAACGTAGATATTGGGAAGAAAAGAAACTACTGGATCCTTCAGTTTCCCACCCAGTGGATTTCAGCAAAAAAATCCCATATACAGCCTAAAACTAAAGCACATCTTTGAGGAAGATAGTTTATTCAAAATTTTCAAGCAGTATAGATCCATTATGTCCCTTGCTTCCTTTCACTGTTACCAAGGGAGTCACATTTCCATTCTGGCATTGCCCAGTTTGCCTTTAGATGCTTTTGTTATGCCAAGCATAGTAGAAAATTCTCCACCTCCCTTATGGAAACCTCTCACAGGTATCCATTAAAACTCTATAAGCTGGGGATAAACCAATTTAATATAATATAACTGTTATGGCTGAAATTGGACTAATGGCTCTAGCTAACGGGTGTAGCTTAGTCCAAACAGATTAGATCACTGGGCTTGCCATGGTGACCTTTCAGCGGACTGGTGAAAGACACAAGAGCTGACCTCCATGTGGCTGGTTCGGGAAGGCATGGAGGAGTCAGAGCTCAGCCATCGGGTGCTGTTGCCAAATGCCTGCCCAGCTGCACAGGGGTTTTGCCAAGGACTGAGGAAAGGTACGTGTCCTTTCCCTGGCACGGGAGGAGAATGAGCAGAGAAAGAGTTACTGGAGCTGAAGTGCTGCAACTCATTGGTTGCCATAATTCAATTTACTATTTGAATACTACTAAAGTCTCCCCTGGGAAAAGGTGTGTTTTTAACCATGTTACCATCCTTTTGTAGACATGCGGATTGTAATTTAATACCCATCAATTACTTGGTGTTAGGTTTCTCACTTACAATTATTTAGATTGGATGAAATGTGTCCAAATGAATAGTGCTTCGCCTATATTGAGATTGTAATGCATTAAAAACATATTTCATCTTGGCAAGGCAAAGGTTAACTCTAATTGATAGAATATTTGTGTATAGAAAAGATCTGTACAGAGGAGGTCCTTGCCTACAGAGATGGAAGAGTGCTTTCTTAAATCTGCAGACAGCAAGAGTGAAATGTTAATATAGGAATAGTGTGAATGTTTCTTTATTCATAAAAAAATAACAACATGAAATGAAGCCTAAAAATGAATGAATGAATGAGTGCGAAGAACAAAATCCCATGAAGCGCAGAGTTTTTTATGGCTTAGTCCCCAACTATTTTTAACTTTCTCTCTGCTGGAGTCCACGTCCCCGTAACAGAGCTGGCAGAAGGGATGGCGTGTCCACACTTTGGCTGCTGCAGGCAAAGTCTGGTGTGGTAGCTGAGGTTCTTCCTCGCTCCCCATCTCCACATGCAAGCCAAGCTGCTTGTGCTGGGCTGGCAGAGGCACTGACACATCCTCCTTTCCACTGTGGGAGAGGCAACCTCTGCAAAAGGCAAGACACACAGCTGTGAGAGTAACTGCGGGAGCCACTAGAGTTCACCTATGGAAACCTTTCTTTGCGGTCTGCTGAAAAGGGTTTTCTGCAAGGAAAGGCTATTTTTTCCTACTATATATTTACATTCTTTATTCTCCTGACATATAAAGCTAGTGAAATTACTAAATTAATTAACAAAATTTGGATTACTGATGTGGGGAACTACTTTTACTACCTGAACTCAAATAACTTAAAAATATTTAGTCAATATTTGCATTTTAGCTAGTATTTTGATGACAGGGGTCCTTGTTAAAGTTTCACCTAAGGCATAGCTTTGAAAATATATCTCAGAGATTAAGTCCTGCCTGTGTGTATCACAAGGCAAAAATATATGCTTTTTACAATTTGAACTCAATTAAACACTGTCATGTTATAAATCATGATTAATGGTCGGGGATCCATCCCCTCCTGCATCTTTGGAAAAAATCACGTGGGCATCATTTAGTTCCTGGCTTTTTCTGGCATTTTCTTTTTCAACATTTATCTAATGCTTCAATTTAATGCTGTGTAGACAACCTCAGTCTCACCTCAGAGCACTATTATTCTGACCATGATATTTGGACTATGGCAGAAGCTTGTTTTATCCTGTCTTATTCCCTCTGATACACTCTTCTTCCCTTCTCCCCCTTATCACTTCACCCTCCTGTCCCATTCCAGATCCCCAAGCTTTTCTAGTCTTGCTGCTAATATTTCTCTCACATTTTTGAATCCTCCTGATTTGTACTCCTTAATATCCAACTCATCCTGTGTTCAGAGTCTCCCACCTCAGACCGAACTCTGCTCCTCTCCTGCTAATAAGACCTGGAGAGGAGAAAAGCAGGATCCAACAAGGAAATATTTGTAATTCCTAACTCTCAGCTGTCCTGCCCAGTGGCAACCTGCCTTGCCCAGTGGCAACCTGCCCATCTTGCTCCCAGCTGGAGCTGCCTGTGGTGGTGGTCAGGCTCTGCCCAACACAGCGGTGTGATACATGGAGCAATGCCCTCGGCAGCAGCATTGGCCATGGCAGTGCTGGGAAGCCCATGCCAGGGAAAAGACAGAGGCATTAGGATGTGCTGTGGGGAGGGAGGGGGATAGCTGGCGTGATAGGTGTGATATGCTTTCAGAATATTTATAAGCTTTGTTTGGAGCTTTCCTTTGTTATTTTGATAATAACTGAACATCTGTATATTTTTTTGTCTTCCATTGCATATGCAGATGTACATACAGCAGAGAGGTTGAATGCTGATAAAATCCCAGAGTACCAAAGTACCTATGGTTTGACTATTTCATTCACTTTAAGCTCAAGATACTTGTTAATGGTGTCAGCACTTTGACATTTTTCTCTTTCCAGGGTGTTGATTCAGATTTTAACATGTAAGTAGGGATGTGGTGGGCGATGGAGGATGTTTGCCACCTCAGCAGGTGCAGACTGCCTTCTGTGGGGCTGGATTTTGCAAAGGAGCTGAGCACTTCTTAAAATTACAACTCTCTTCAGTTGTCTCAAAATCAAAGGGTCACTGAAAGAACTGTAGGCTATTAATTTGTCTCAGTTTTTAATTAGGTGAAATTGCACTTTGGCCTTTTCCAGCCTGTGAGGCTTTTGACTGTTCCCTTTGCATGTCTCTCAGTCTAAATGGCAAGTGTCTGGTGTCACTGCTACCAACTGGAATGAGAACGATTTCTGGCAGCAATTTGCCAGTCCCTGAGGACTTGCGACATTTCCATGTCATCCTTCTCATCAGAGGAGTACGGCATTAATGGCAAAGATCTTCCCTCTGAGTCAGTGCACTGGTTGGCGCTAGTTAATACAGAAGGTATCAAAGTCACCTGATGGAATAATTTATTCAAAAAGAAAATTTCTTCTTAGCTCCCGTCAGTAAGCCTGAAGCAGTGGAACTCGTACCTCTCTGTGACACAGAGGTGTGGCCCATATGCCCCCTTCACAGCAGGGGAAGTCCCTCCTTCTTCCTCCAGGTTTGTGATCCTCATCTCCTTCTGTGGAAAGCCAACTTAGCAGAGATGGGGTGCCTTCCAGCCCCCACAGGGACTCAGAGCAGATGGCAGCAAGGAGTGCTCTGATTATCTTTCTTGAGACAACTGTAAATAACATTGGAAGCAATTAAGCCCAATAGGCCTGATGATGATTTTGGGACAATGAATTGCACAAGTTCATCTGCATCACATGGGAGGGGAGCAGGGAGAGTAAATGTTCTTAGCAGTTTTAACTTATTTTTCAGCTCTAGGCAGTCTGTCCCCATGTTCCTCACCACTGTCAGGGTAATCTAGACCTCTTGGTTTCCTACTCATCTTGGGACGGTTTCTATTTTTGCCAAAAGTTTTCCATGTTGCACAAGTGCTAGTGCTCTACTTACTTACCTTCTTATACGGGTCGTTTTTAACATCTTCAACATTACTTTCCTAATTGCAAGGAGAGCTACCTATATCTCTGTGTCTTGCCTTAACCTCTGCAATCCTGTTTTCGCCCAGCTGTTGGTGGACCTTTTACAGGAGATTGAGCTAATCCAATGTGTTACTGGGCTCTTGATTAATTCCCAGTGACTGGTACAATTTCCAGCTTGTAGTGTCCCACTTTTGCCAGTGCTGGAATTTTATATCACTCTACTTCCCTTTTGTCTACTGGTGGGATTCTTTACAGGCACTTCCAGCCTCTATTATCCCCAGAGCTTTGTGTCAAATGCAAATATTGTTGTTAATTGCTATTTGCATTACAAGAGCGATTACATCTTGCTGTTCTTTAATTCCTGATTTATTTATTAATATTTTCAACACTGACTTAGCATAGAGGCTTTGCCAAGGTGAAAACTGAGTATTTGTTTGGTTAGTTTGCTATTGTCTAATCCATAGCAGTTCTTTGCTGCTTGCCCAATGGCTACCTAATTTTCTCGAATCCGTCTATGAAGGATTTGTTGAAGGCTTAAAATTCCTACTACAAAGGAAGAGACTACATTATTAGTTCATTCAGTCTCTGTTGACATGTACAAGAACTGAATCTGTGGAAACATGACTTATGTTAGCTAGCCTCATTCATTTAATAGAATCATAGAATGGTTAGAGTTGGAAGGGCCCTTAAAGATCATCAAGTTCCAATCCCCCTGCTATGGGTAGGGACACTAGACCAAGTTGCTCAAATTTCATCATATTTTGTTTGTCAAAATGTGTTCTTGTTAAGTTATGTTTGCTCAGCACCTTGTCTTGATACCATCACAAGACTGTATTGCTTTCATTAGGTATGAAAAGTGTAAAGCCTATACAACTATGTGTATATCTCTGTACTTGCATATGACTGAAATTGCTATTCTGGCCTAAATCCTCTTGTGGACACTCTTAACATTTAAGAATAATTACACCAAAGTAAGTATTATGGAAAAGACTTTAAAGCACTTTTGTCCCAGGGGAGAAAGTCATGTAGGTAGGACAAGAGTTCAAAATGAGTTTATTCTATGGGCACAGGGTTGCCTCCAGTCACTTCAATTTACCACTAGTGATTTTCAAGGTAGCTGAAAAGATTTAAAATAGTCTTGTTCCAGAAAACTGTGTCCACATGGAAGAATAAGACCAGAAGAGCTAGCAGTTAACTGTACCAGTATAGTTAACGATACTGGCACTGAAAACCTTCCTGTAAGGACAAATTCTAAAGTTTAAGCTATAAAAAAAAATAAAATAAAACAACCCAAAAGCTTAAGGCATCTGTGTATCAAGGCTTGTATTGTTAACTGGTCCTTAAAATAATCTGATAGGGTAAAAGAAACTTTGAGACTAAAATCTCCAAATACTTTCAAGGGGGCCTTCTGCTGATAAAAGCTTGCCTTTGTGTTTGGTCAAAAGCTGACACCCACTCCTCAAGCTGGTAAAAGCTACTGAAATGGGAACTTTGTACATCTGTCCTGTTCCTACTATTTAGCATATGACAGTTGTAGTTTGTTGATAGACTGCAGAGAAGCCAGATGCTTTATAGCTTTTCTACATTGCTATTGTCAGATTCTTACAACTGAGTGAATACAGCATGAGAGCATAAAAATGAAAGTCTGTGCTATGCATTTGCCTGTGCTAAATTAGATCTTGAGACTCCAGAAAGAAACAGAAATTCTAGATGTTGCATGTCTGGGCCAAGACCATGTGCTTCCTTCAAAATTCACTGACAGAAATAGTAATGACATGCTTTGAATTTGCTAGGGCTGTTTCTGCATTTTCTATGATATTTTCAGCCAAAGTGCCACGGCGAGGCCATTTATACCTCCCTCTCCCATAAAGATGCAGTGCTACAGCAACTGTGAGCTTTCTTTACTTTGCAAAGGAGAAGCCAGCAGCAGGAGACAGGGATCTGATTTGCAATGGCTTTCATGGCTGTGAAACTGAAGGAACTTGAATTTAAACCTGTGAATGACTTTCCCAGAGGCACTGTATTCCAGTAAAAGCCACTGTCCTGTTTTTTTGGAGGATGTGTAATCAAGTATAATGAGATCTATTATAATTTAAAAGTTCTGATGTACCTAAAGGGTGGGAGGAAGCATGTTGGAGCCTCTGAGCACGTCAACAAGTGATTCCACCACCAAACAGCAGTTATTTGATACCGTGCCGCGAAGAATCCAGATAATTTATATATTTTTTCTACCTTACATGGTTACACTGCTTTAGACACCTTCTGCCTTGCTCTCAAGTCTCACAGTGACATTTTCAGCCCACAGAAGTTAGAGTAAAATCAGCGACACATCTGTTGGCTCTGGGGAAAGGAATTTACAAGTTTGGTTTTTGTTGGTTGGTTGGTTTGATTTTTATTTTTTTTTAATAGAAGAACAATTACTGTCAATGCTCCATGGTAGAGTCACGAAATCACAGAATCACTGAATTGACAGAGTTGGAAGAGGTGTCTAGAGATCATCTAGTCCAACTCCCCTGCTAAATCAGGATTGCTTAGAGCACATAACTAGAGTCGTGCAACTGTGGTGAAGACCTATGATATCCCACATATACCCAATCTTTTTAACCATTATATTTAATTTCTCCTGCACTTGTTGATGTTAATCCAAGCATGAGGGAGAAGACAGATTACACATTGCCTTCCTTCCTAATGCTCTTTCTCACTGTCAGTTGTCTTCCACTCTTACTTCTCCCTCAAGGGTCTAATGATATCATAAGTTTTTCTTGTACACTAAATCCTTTCTGAAGACCTGCTTCTCTGTCCCAGTGTTTACTTCTGTCATTGCATAGGCCTTCAGCTGTCTGGTATTCCTGGGAATGACACCTTCTACTACTGTATAAGAGAAAAAAAAAAAAGTGGTGTTCTGATGGCTCACCTATTATTATGACTTTGACAAGGAAAATGGCAAATCACAGAGATTTTAGACTGGTTATATTAGGGATTAAGCAGATATTGGGGCATTATATTCAGGAAGCAATTTGGACTCCTCACTATCTGTTACACGTAGAGCAAAGGAAAATCATGCGACTATATGATTGCCCACTTGCTTGTCCATCTGCATGGCACAAACCTGTCAAAGGAGAAGAGAATGCTGCCATTATACTTTTTCACCTGCTAAGGTGTGGGTGACATGTGGGGCTATAGATAATTAACAGCTTTTCTGACAGACAATGCTGATTCAACAAAGTTGGAAGGTTTCACAAGATATATTTTTATATATATCTCTAATCTGGTCTCACGGGATGTTATTAAAATGTTTGGGTTTAAAAGGTCAGTGCATTATGTGTTTGATATAATTTATAATATAGAAATTGTGATAGTAAACCAGAAGCGAATATTCTTATCTTTTATGACAAATCTTTTTTGAAAAAAGTTTTTTAAAAATATTGCCTTTTTCTTTTTATTTTCCAATCTCGGAATATCCAGACTTTCTCCAAGCCTAGATATTTCAATTTCAACAAGCTCTTTTGATGGCACTATCCAGCCATCCGACTTCTGTACAAGTTTCTATGCCTTACTAGGGAAAGACAGCAGCAAGTATGTATTTATGTGTCTGTGTGTATATATATACACTTATACACACCAATATATTACATGTATCATTAACTCTACGTCTGGAATTATTATTCTAATTCAATTTATAAACCTATTCTTTATCAATTTTCTTTTCCTTCATGAGTACATACCTTCCTTGAAAATTGTGTCACAAGCTCTTTCTATCCTTTATTTTTTGTCTCTTTAAGACATTACATGTGTGATAATAATATTTGTCACAAAAGTTGCAAACCCAACCTTTCTGAAGTATTAAAATATGCTAAAACCCGACAAGACTTCCATCACAACTTGCAAGACTGACTATGCAGAAAATTCTCAAATTATAACATTTTATTTCAACCAAATTGTATTTTACAATACAAAAAATGGTCTTGTAAACACACAGTTAACCAAAAAATGAAATAGATTACACTAATTGCCTTTGACAAAAGCACTCAAGTAAATGGAATTTATTGAAATTGTTGACACTAAGAAAAGAACTTTTGCTGTGATAATTTCTTTAATGCTTCCTTTGAAGCTACTTGCAGAGTATAGTGACTGCAGACACATTTATGGCTGGTTTCATCCAAGTCTTGGTTATTACTGAAGTGGGAGCAATTTTCTAAATAAAGTCTATATTATCCATGTATCACAGGTCCAGAGCCAGAAGGAACCAATGAGATCTGCACTATACAAGTCCTGCAACGACAGGGATTAACTTCTGCATCTGTGTGACACACCAGGACAGCTCATCTGGCACCAGGAGCTGCTCCATCTCTCCTTTTCACTAAAGGGACTTCAGGTGAAAACTGGGAATAAGGCTGGGTCACACTGTTAATTTTGTTTCTAAACAGTCTTCTCCCAAGAGTGCCTTGCTCACTTTCCCATGCCATGGGGAGAGGCGTGCCTGCCCCCATCAGCAGGAGCCTGGACTGGTTGGTAGGGTCTGGCGTGTGACCAGCACTGGATGCATTGGGGCACGTGGCTGGGGCTGGCATCGATGCCTCTTCTCTGTGGCAGGACTGACTTAACAAACAGGCAGTTAGAAAAGGAGTTTGTGCATCTTGGCATTGGTAAATCATCCAAATTTGGCCATTCATCTTTTAACAGAAATGTGTCTTATTGTTCTGTAGGAAAACTCTGTCAGGCAACTGAAAGATTTTCACCAAAGAAAAGCAGCCTGCTGTATATTTTCTTTTACTTTATCCTTGGAATTCAGCTAGCATTAAATAACAATGTATTTATATTTCTCTGCTTTTATTTAATTGTTTTTAGTTCTGGAAAGTGTCCTTACATAGCAAACTACTTGAGAAAACGCCTCTTGCAGCCCTTTACTAGGACAAAGTTGCTGGTACATTTGTACAGCTGCAGTGAGATTTGCATGCCTGTACCTTGTACAATTAGCAAAGTCACATCCCTGAAAAGAGAGAAGTTATACCAGCGGAAAGGAGGGATAACTATGTCAATACCAGGAGCAGCTGGCAGCATAGCTGTTGCGGTCACATACCCCAGCTCTGCCAGCCCAGGTTTGTCAGTGGGTGTCTGCAGCAGGCATTTCTCCCTGACTGTTGTCTGTCTGCCATGGAAAGCACATGGTGGGCAGCCTTCCCTCTTCCCCAGGAGAACCGGACTTCAGCATATGTATGGTGCTTTTCTGAATTATGGTCTCTGCTTTTAAATATATATAAACGAGCAGTTTAACAAGGGAATTTGCATTCTGCAGCCCTCAGCTGGAGCCCTGTCTTTGAATTCAAGGTGCTATCCCTAGAACAGCAACATTTTTCTTCCTTGATTGCACCTACCTGGTGTTCCTGCGGGCACATTTCTGAATACTACACATCACGATTTGCATATCTATTTTAACTCTTTTAAATTGTGTCTTTACAACAATACGATGACAGAATTTGTCATCCCAAATGGCATTCTGTTTCTGGGGGGTCAGTGCTTTCTGGTTTTTGTTTGAAATAGTGCAAGAGTTACAGCTAAAGGCAGAGGATGAAAAATGACTGGATTTTTTGCAGTCAGCATCAGGAACCTCCACAAAGGAAAAGCAGCAACAATAGCAAACACGGTCATCTGTGAACTCTGTAGGATGTCATTAAACACTGCTTTCATATAAATTTAAATAAATACTTAATATTCTGTTTCCAGTTAAGCAAAATCAACATTTAGGAATCCCGGTGCTACAGTGGATCGGTATAAGTTTGTCTAATAGATTATTATGTCCCTGACAGCAGCCAATGCTGACTGTTTCAGAAGAAGGTACAACACATTAATGATCAATTACAGAAGAATTCTCCTTTTGGGCAACAATTGCACAGGCTTTATATGCTTGTCACTTTTAGCTAAAATGATACAGAGTGTACCGCGCCACTACGTGCAGATAGGAATAATGGGATTAACTGCCCTCCCTTATGAACATTCTTTAAGCAGTCTAATGGTTTAAAAGTCGAGGTGGTCCATGACTAAATAAAGTATGATCAGTTTGGGGATTTTTGTGCTTTTCATGGGATGGTAAGGTGAAGGGGGCTTCACAGCTACTGAGTACATGATACTATGATACTTCAGTGTTCCTTTCCTGTACCTAGACAAAACCTGAAACAATCATTCTGGCATTATATTATTTAGCACCCTGAAGAACAACTCAGAGGTGTGTGTCTTACTCCCCTCTTCACCAGCCTCTGTTTATTTCTGTAGCCTTTGGAGAAGGCTGTACTCCTCATATGACGAATCTTGCAGAATGAGATGCTTCTTTCAAACTCGGAAATCTGTTTTTTGTGGGTTGGCATCCCTGCATTGCACATGATTAAACAGAAATCCTGAAATTGCAAAAGTGTTAATATTCATCGATAAATTCTATTTGGAAATATGGCTATTTGTTCAAAACTAACAAACCCTCCCTAGTTCTGTGCAATTATTTCTTTAAGTCTAAAATGCCTTACCTGAGTTGCTATCCTCTTAAGTTCCTTAGGTGAGTTATGTGAGGTTTAATGTGTGCTTTTGGGTAAGCATTCTACAGCAATTCTTTGTTCAAAATCCTTAGCCTTGCCTAATTGAAAAGAAGAGCTTTATTTAAGTCATCTGCCATTAAGAACAAGTGGACAGAAGTACTGAATACTCTTGTGTACTATACTTTTATTCAGTATGTACACAAGGTAATTTGAGTTATAAAAAACTGATTTCTGTCCTCTGCTCCAACATGTTAGTATTTTCATGTTTGTATTTCTCCTACACTTTGTCATTGACAGTTCCTCACGTTCATGTCCTTCCTGTTTCCAAAAGCAGCAAGCCAGACCAAAATATAAATGGGGCTGCTCTCTTTGAAAGTCTCCACAAGAGCAGAGGGCTGTCTTGTGTTCCCTGTGGAAAGACAGCAAAGTGCCTTTGTTTTATTTACTGAGTAGATAATTGAAAATGTAAAATATATAGGCAGTGTTTTGGTTTGGAGGAATTTTTATCACCCTTGACTTCTAATCATGCTAAGATTAGGGTACTTTTTAACTTTCGGAATAAAAGCCTATATCTGCTTTTATTTTGCAGATATTTTTTTTTTAATTCTATTTTTTTAGATTTTCAAGCTGACTCAGGTTGATTTTGTGGGAATGATAAAGAGATCCTGTGCTAAACTTTTCAGATTTAAAGAAGTGTTAAGATGGAAAGAATGTAGAAGAAATAGTGTTTTCCAATGGTTTTCATATGTCGCTCACTGGAGTATCTTGCTGAGAAATAACTAGGAGCTCAGTTGCTCTAAGGGGTTTTGCACATCTGAAAAATTTTGAACGTAACAGGCATAGGAAAGAAGAGGAATAGAGAGATTTGTATTACATCCCGGTGACTTTCCATCGTCTAGGCGTAGTGTCTGATATGAGTTAGACCTACTTAAGTTTTAGATCAAATAACCTTTACTCATTTTCTTCTGATTTTGAGATATTTTTTGTAGTCATATGGTCTTAGTGCTGAGCTTTTGTATTGAAAAAAAGCCGTTCTGCGTCATCACATCCCCTACTGGAATTTGAACTGATAAAAGTTCCCATTCAAGCACTGAATTCAGCAGGGCTTGCTCCAGAGACACAGTTGGCCAAGTCGCCCATTGCAGCTGGAGACAGGGCTGTGAGTCAGGGATCTGCAGGACTCAGAGAGGGTGGAACAGCTCGGATGCCACTTAGGAAGGCACGTGTGAGACAGGGAGGGACTGAGGAGGGATCTGATGTGCAGCTAACCTAGTAACGGTGACAGCACTGAAAAAGCAAATCTGATTATTACAATCTTTGTGTCTTTTCTGATTACCTGAGTTGCTAGCCTACATACAAAAAAAGTAAAATGCCGTGCAAGTCCCCTGTGTACTGTTCTTTTCCCTGTTGTGCTTAATGACTAATCAGTTATATAAAATAGGTACAACTCTTTGATAATGCTTATGTAAGTATCTGTTTAGCAATCCTTCTCTGAACGTCACATTTTAACTGGTGGAATTTATTCACGATTATATTACTGTAGAGCTGAGAGACATCGGCTAGGCTGTAGCTATGTTGTGCTAGGTACTGTAAAAGGAGAGACTATGAGCCTGCCACATGAATCCTTGCTCCATATATTTATTTTATGAAATATATCTTCTATATTTGCATTAATGGGAGGTGACAGAACACTGCAAAATTGACCGGCAATTTACAGCCTCTTTACTTTTTAATTAAAAACATAAATATGCTTCTATGTAGCAAAAGGGAAGTTAGCTAAAATAAATTCAGAATTACTTAATAAGCTTCCTTCCTTCCACCCCCAGCTACAGAGGAATTTTCCACAAAGATGTAGAAATAATTTGGCTTTTAAAAAATAGCAAGGAATGAGTGAAGAAATAATTACAAGCTTTTGTCATTTTAGGCTAATATAGTAGCAGGTGAAAGATTAACTTTCAATGATACATAAATAATGACTACAAACTCACAATTAATGCCTTTGTCAGTTACCAAGAAATAAAACATCATTTTAACAACCAAATGTAGGCTAAATCCTTGGGACTATCATCTGCTTACTATCCTATGGGAACAGGAAAAAAAATTGGTTTATTTTGTCCTACTTCTCAGAACTAGCATGATAGCATACTAGTACTTTTCTTTTCAGACAGTGTATTTAAGCACTTTCATTTTAACCTATCCTCAACCCAATGATGGGCACATGAACTACCTAGAGTAGGTGGCCAGGATACAGAGGGAATGAAGTAAACATTTCTAAGAATTATACTACAAATGGCTGGATAAAATTGAAGAGCCCTATTATTGCTCCCAATCTGCCACATGATTTCAGCACCTATTAGACATGAGAAAATGATCATGGGATCTGAACATCAGGCTCCACAAAGTGAAAGGAGACGAGGATTCAGTAGTACTGCTGCTCTTAGAACTAGTTATCAATAAGGATGAAACTGAAGAGCTGAATTCACTCGGTGTTCTGAAAGAGCTGGTGCACAGCCAGAAGTAGGATTGTTCATGATCCAGCCTGTAAAAGATTTTTAAGCAGGGTACGATTGTATTAAGGGTTTGAAGAATAGCAAATGTAGCCCTTACATTTAGGCAGACAGAACAAGTGATCTAACAGAGACAGGCACTTTTGTCTGAGTTCAAGGAAGGAAAAACTGAAGACATGGAGGTGAATGGAAGCTAAAGAGGCAAAAAGGTTTACTAAAGATAAATTTGGCCACACCAGTCTACTGTCTATCCCCGACAAAGCAGCTTATTTTTAGACACAGAAAACGCAGTTGATCTAACCTACCACACTTCCCTTGAAACTCCTTGATATAGAACGTTGTTGATGCTTGACGTTTAGGTAAATTCATAAGGCAGTCAGAAAAATTCACTGAAGAAAAGTCCCTTCAAGACTATTAAATATATAGACACCTATTCTCATTAGGAAGTCTCTGAGCCATGCATTTATGGAGGTAAGGAGGCATTTTGGAGGAAGTAAAGCTATACGCTCACCCCATTTTTATTCTCTTTCACAGACATTTGCTATTGACATTTGCTATTGTCCTTTAGTCTTACTAGTATGACCACCCTTATAGTCCTCTTCTTATCTGAACTGTGTGGAATTATGTGACAGGAAGTTGTTAATTAAGTAGGACAAGATGTGGAAATAATTCTGGAATTTTAAGATGGATAAAACAAAGGCTGTATAAGAAGTCACAGAGGTGGTCTTTTCCCTCTACTCAGCACTGATCAGGCAATACCTGAAGTACAGTGCCCCAATCTGGGCTCCCCAGTACAAAAGAGATACAGAGTTCTTCCAGAGAGTCCAATGACGGATCACAAAGATAATTAATGAAGCACCTCACATATGAGGAAAGGCTGAGAGGGCTGCATCTGTTTAATCTGAAGGAGAAAAGGCTCAGGGGCATTTCATTAATGTGTACAAAAACCTGGAGGGAAGTATTTTTTCAGCGGCACCCAATGACAGGACTAAAGGGACACAAACCAATGGGCACAAACTGAAACACAGGAGATGCCATTTGAACACCAGGATACACTTTGTTACTGTGGGGGTGAGTGAGCATTAGCACAGGTTGCTCAGTGGGTATGGAATCTCCATCCCTGGATATATTAAAAAGCTGTCTAGACACTGTCAAGGGCAACCAGCTCTAGGTGGCCCTTGCTTGAGCAAGGTTGGACCAGATGACCTCAAGAGTTCATTTCCATCTTCAGCCATGCTGTGATTCTCTGACAGCAGAGAATGGAGGAAGGTGATAGCTACCTCAAGGGTAGCTTCTAGGTCATATATTATTTTCCTGGTGCCCTGAAATACCTCAAAATACAAAACCAGGGTATACATTAAATTCACTGACTAATTAAAGCTGGATGTCAGTGTCAGTGAAAGGGATGACTGGAGTAAGGTACAGAAGGAATTAGAGAATCCTGCAGACAGGAAAAATGGAAACAGAAAACAATTAACACAAAGTACCAGGTTCTGCTTATCAGATGGAAGAACAGAAGAGACTTGGAGTGCTAGCCAGTTATGGGCTTAAGATCAAAGCTGTATGCATTTGGGTCCCTATGGGTAGCTTTACTTTACTTTAATATATTTCCAACCTAAGCAGTAAAACACAGGCTATCTAAATTAGGTGCCATGAATTCCCCCACAAAGAAAGGACGCAGTATTAGCTGACAAGTTTTCTGGATCACATGCTGTGTAGGAAGTTGCACAGAGCTCACTTGTAGAGCCAGTGCTTGTGTGGAGCCTGAACCCTGCACCTCTGTCCACCTGGGAGCCAAGCCATTCCATCAACTACTTCCCCTGTGTTCAGTTTTCCCCTTTCTCTGGGATCAAATTTGAACAAACTTGTACTAACCAATATTTTATTATGCTTGGAGGAGAAGGAACTACGGGAAAAGGCTGCCCAGGGAGGTTGTGGAGTCCCCTTCTCTGGAGAGCTTCAAGACCCACCTGGATGCCATCCTGAGTAATGTGCTCTAGGCAATCCTGCTTTAGCAGGGGAGTTGGACTAGATGATCTCTGAAGGTCCCTTCCAACTCTGACAACTCCATGATTCCGTGACTTCCTGAGGAAGTTGTGACAGGGTGAAAGTAAGACTGCAGGAGTGAGGGGTCCAGAAAGTGTTCAGATGTGGAGCAAGTCTCAGAAGCCAAAGGGTGAGCACATTGAGAAGGAGGGGACAGAGATCCATCCTCTTCCATTTGTATTATTTCATTTTATTTGTTTATTTTTCAGATTCAGGAATTATGTAATATAAAATGCATGAACTGTCCCTTAGTGCTTCTTTTAAGTATTGTCAGGATGGTGCATATATAGTCTCTATTGGAAATCATAGCCTAGAACTGCATGAGAAGTACAATTGGTTCTCCTCAGGACCCCTGAGAAGGGTGCAGATCTGCTCTCATTGGGACTTGTCACAGTGCTACTGGGGATGCTTCCCACTGGGAGAAGGTAAGTCCAAGCAGAAGATATCATCGTGGACCCCTATCTCAGTGCTTAAGCAGTGTTTCCAGAAAGCCTTTTGGGTAGATTCGAACTGTGGTAGTACTTAAATGAAGTAGTTATTTTGAATGAATTGCTGGTTGCAAGTCCTGAGGCTGACTGCCTCTGAAATTGCTAGTCCAACCAAGTAATTCCCGGGGCAGCTGAGTATTTATTACCTTTTCCCAATTTGAAAATAATTAAACATAAGTTGTATTTTTAGGGTGAAGATTAAGAAGAGTTCAACTCTTTAGAGTCATTGGCTTGTTGAGAACGTTCTTCCCAAATCTAAAAGCTCTGACTGTATTGTGGTTCAATTTGGGTTTTCATTGACTATACTTAAACATCTTTTTGCATGGGTGAATTATGTGGCTGAGCCTTTGTGAGGAAAATATTTAGTGGAAACATTTTTCTCTGATGCATTTCTGAACTGATTCACAAAAGTATACAACAATATTTTCATAGGAATTACAATCTTCTCAACTCTATTCCACAGTGGTGGAAAATAGTTTTTAGTTGAAAGGAAGTATGTTATTTAGCATGTTCTGATAAGCTGTCCTCTGGCTGTTTAAGCTTTAAGATCATATCACCTTAATAGTCATTCTTGTCAAAGAAGATACATGAGCAATTGAGGTCTATATTTATAGAGACCAGTATTGAATCCCAGCATTTTATCTAGGGAAAGATGATACTAGCAAGTTGTCCCACAGGACAAAATTTGCCACTGGAGCAAATACAAAGGGATTTTAAAAGAAGGCTGTCAACCCAGAGACTGATCTTGATGACTCGTGGCCTCAGTATTATTATACTATTACTCTGGAGTTTCTCCACATAAGGTCTGTAGACATCTCCAGGAGAAGGAAGATGAGGGAAGAGCCTGTTTAGGCTTGGCTTAGCAGGCAGCAAGGAACAATGTGGAGCATTAACAGCAGCTGGAATATTTTTAGAAGAAGGAGGGAAAAGAGGAAAGAGCTGGAGGAAAAGCCACTGGAGGTCCTGAGGGTGACTGTAGGAGCAGCCTGGAGCACCCAGGACTGGGACAGAGGCAAGAACGCTCATCTCCTGACTGTGGATGAGTATTGGGATGCTGAAACCGGAGGTGTCACTGAAAGTGAGGTGATGGGTTTAAAATATCCACAGCTATTGCAAGTGGGACCTGCAAGTGAACAAATGTCTGGTGGGTTGGAGTAGGATCTGGTGGTACAATCACCCTTCACGCGACACTTAAAGCAATTGTACCCATGACAGTTTCACTGTCTGAGCATGGAAAGCATCCTGTGTTGTTTGTCAGTGTACAACTATTTATAGGAGCCCAGGGAGGGCTCAAGCTGGGAGCGGCTGGTGTTCCGGCACACATTTTGCCAGTATCTCTGAGCTTGCATTATCTCCGCACACGTCTGCACATCAGTGTGCCACACGTTCATGCTGACACCCCAAAGAGGATCAGTTGCATTATTATCGAAATCCCAACAGTGTGCTTGGATCTGACGATGACACTAATATACCCTATTTCCATACAAAGAAAACTGCACCGAGAAAAGCAAGGAGGATGGCAGATGGGAGCTGCGGCTTACCAGGTGTGGGGGTTTATAGGGACTACTTGTCTAGAGTTTTTACTCATTATCTTTTCATATGGTGCTTTCTCTAAAAAAGCCAATGTAGTTCTGGTCTTTCAATTATGTTTGTGTGCTTGTACACGGGTACGTAACTATCTGTAATCTTTTGCTGTAATATTGCCAGCACGATTTTTTTTTTAATCAAAACAGTTGCCAATAGCTCTGTCTCTGCCTGTTTCCTCTTCCAACAAAGATGCAATTTCACAGAGTGCATCTAACCGTTCCTATTTCCCAGAATGTCCTAAAGTTTGATCTTTTTAAAAGGAAAGATAGGAAAGGCACCTTGAGTATTATTGCTACTGCTGCTTCCCTTTAATGGTTATATGGTGACACCGCTTCGCACAGGATTACTGTCACTGGCGTGAAGGGGATAGGAGATTGGTTGCCTTGAGGAATGAGATAAGACGATAAAGGAAAGAGGATGTTACCTCTGTGGCATCTGGCTCCATTGCTCCGTTTTCATTCCATGCACTCTGTGTGGAGCCAAGGTGGGGTTTGAAGCAGTTTCTTGCCTTTGCGCACCTGCCATTGTTCGGCAACAGCAAAGAGAGTGAGAGAATTGTGACAAATCTATTTTACTTAAAATAACTGAACTGTGTAATTGTTCGTGAGGGCTTAGCAGGCAAATGCGATAAAGCCGAAAGTTGTGCAGATCACCAAAGGTGTGGGGTACGGTGACAGAGTGATGCAGAAAATTGACTTGTGCTATATTATTCCTTGGTAAGTATTGATGTAATTATATTACTTAAGTACTCATATTGCAGTGGATATGGTTTTCAGAGTGCAGCACTTCTGCTTAACTGGAATGAAACTCCTAAATTTCTTAACTGCATTTTGTCTTTTTCAGCGAAGGCTGAAGTTTTCTACGTGGAAATCAGGTTCCAGTATACGACCCCTTTGGAGAGCAGCACTTAGAGCTAATCTGGGCCATTTTTACTTCATATGCATCAAAAGTGTCACAATTAAGACTGTTTGTCATGGTAGGAGAGAAAAATCATAAAAAGAATGAAAGGCCCAACAGCAGGTTGAGAAGAAGAAGGGTTTTAGCTGACCTTCACTTATTAGAGTTTTCCTCTGAAGGCAGGGGCATGTGGGTGGCTCTAAAGCTTATGCTTGTCATCAAACAGGCAGGTGCTCTGCCAGTGGTTTTACCTTTGCACTCTCTGAAGTTATGTCTATCCCAGATAATTTAAGTAAAAATGTTGTCCCTTAAAAATCTCAGTAATGAGAGATTTCATTTTTCTATTGAAAGTTTCCTGTAATAGTCTTTTTATTATTTGATGTCAATTCCTTTCAGGGAGGGGTAATTAAGAGTCAGAAGAGAAAAGAAGGAAAAAAAAAAGTATCTCACCTTTCTGGCATATTTTCAAAGGATTCAATTAGGGAACACAAAACAAAATTCCTTTAAAAAGATGATTGATGTGGGAGCTTTAACTAGGTGCTGTCATTTGATACAGGGTCTTTTTTATTAATGCATATTGCAGGATAGAAATGTTGGGGACGGGATGCCAGGCTGTTGACAGTGTTTATGTGTGGTATATGTGTTACAGGAATAGAAGGGCTGTGTAGAGACGCATTACGACCCTTCTTTCACTGGTTCATCTCTTTAGTCTGAACGGAATCTGAAAGATCTTACTGTGAGGCAAGGAGTTTTGAGTGAAAAGGGCTGTTAAGAAAATCTACCTTGAAGGGGAGTATTTTATATACAGAATATTATTTTCTCTGGAATGGAAATGCTTAAAAGCTGGCTGTTGTACTCTATATTATGCATACTGCAGAGAGCTGGGAAACCATTCATGACCATTTGATGTTCTTGATTTTCCGCATATATATATGCACATATATACACATGCATATGTACATATTTCATATACACATATTCATCTCTGCTCATATACATATAGATGATATGTTGATATGTATATATGATATATGATATATATATGACAGTGCAATCACTGAGAGTTGCAAAATGCCATTAGGCTTTAGAGTTAGGAGCTGCTTCTGATGGAGGGCAGGCTCTTTGTCTCATCTAGAAAAGGACAATAAACTGTGAAACCCTAATTATTTTTGAAAATGCATTTTAGAAAGTGAACAATATTTTTCTTTTTGTTACAAACATTTAATTTGCCTATAAATAGGCAAATATAAATATAAAAGACTACCTTATATTCTATTTTCCTACTTTTTTTAAACAACAAAAAAAGTTTTTCTAGCAATGGTGAGTTGCCTATGTACAATGCAACCCTGATGAAATGAAAACTTTGATATCTTTTATTGAGAGATTATGGCTAATCATTTTGCATACAGATACCAGTAGCTCTGGGGAAACCTAATGTGGTCTTGCATAGAGTTAGAAGAAGTTAAAATGTAGGTACTAGTCAATAGTTTAAAACATACTCTGGAAATATGCAAAATGACATTTTTCACCAGCTTTCTAAGGAAGATTCAGACACCAGTTTAAGGATTACGAAAAGTAAACACTAAAATCCAGAAATTTTGTTCATGAAACAGTTAAGAAAATAATTTAATAAATTGTTTATTGGTTTTAAGCCAAAGAGAAGATTGTGCATTTTTTACTTTTTTTTCTTAAGATCTCTGCAGTTTTTACTTAGAACTGTGGATAAGCACAGTAAATGCATTTACTAAGAATGGGATTTGAAACTGCACTTATGTACATGAATAACTTTACTGAGATTTGTGCTTGACCATGTAGGTACATGTGATTTGCCCTGCACTGCGACTTCATCTTTTGCTCGTATCAGAGAGCTGAGAGCTGACCCTAGCCAGGCACCAGCATTATTTAAAATGGTTTCCTGCAGACCTTAACTCAGATATCCTTCTTTGTCATGCTTTTGCAAACAGCGGTGAACATAGTCTGAGCAGCAAGTCCATTCACAAAAAAATTGCACCCAGACAATAAATCTTTCAAAACTGCTCATGAGATTGCTTTGCTACAGCACTAGCTGCTTAAAGCACTTAAGGACTGTCCAGTAAATAAAAGCTACCGTTAGAAACTGCTAATAAAGTTTAGAGAACCACCCAGCGACAAATTTCAAAAGAGCAGTCTTTTGATAGAAATGACACTACTTTAGCACAAGTAGGAAAATTATCCAAGGGGTAGAAGATGAAAGGTTCAGAAAATCTAACTTTTTATATAGCGGCGCACTCAGATCCATTTCCTGTAGGTCTAAAATGAAAATTGCCATTTAAGAATAGAAATTTTGAACAAATGGCAGAGTTGGCAGAAAGAACTGTAGGACCTTGGATTTTGGAGAAAATACGTTAACATGAACATACAGGGTACGTATTGCCAGAAGTAAGGAGAAAAGGGCAATAAGGTAAAACATTTGTCTGAATATATGTCTCAAGACTTACACTCAGATAATGGAGCTTTTTCATCCATTATATCAAAGCCATTAAATGAGCTCAGTAAATTTACTGTTTGAAGACACCTAGGTAAAATATAACAATTTTTTTCAATGGAATAGCTCCTCAGATTAGAGACATTGTAGGGTATGAAAAAACGTGTTCAGGACAAAATATCTAAAAAGGAAGAGAGTGGGTAACATTGTTAGGAAACAACAAATTTTCTATTGAAGAATCTTCTTAAATTGGCCAAATGCCTTTGCAGCAGATAATGAGCTATATTTCCTGAATACTGAGTCTGAGAAAGTCTTAATTGCTCATAAATCCATGTACTGGGAAGTCTGGAACATTTAATGAGTTGGCAACAGACTTCAAAGAAAAGGATTTCATACAGACTGAATTAGTAGAAACTAATGGACAATGGGTAAACTAGAAGGACTGCAGCTGAAGTGTTGGAGATTTGGGACAAAACAACTCATACGTTTTGGAGATTAAATCTTTCCTTCATGGTCAAGGATATCTGTCTTCTACAATGATGATGACTTCTACATATAGTTTGAGGCATGAAGTTCAAACAATAATAGATATCTTGCCTTATTGCAAAATGCTCTTGGACTCTTCATTTTCCTCATGGGTGTCTTAGTTACTTGAAACAGAGGGAGTCACTTAAAGGACAACAAAGTCATACCTTATGACTGTAAGCTGGTTTTGTTTGTCTGTTCTTCAAGTGAGAGTTTGATGAGGCCTGACGTGTTCATGGGAATACTAACCTGTAAAAAAATCTGCCTTTTGGGGACAAATGGTCTTGCATTTGAGTTCTTAAAATGAATGCTTTGATTGGGATCCCTGTTGCACATCTTAGGACCTTGTACTGGTGACTCTCAGTGAACATCCAACTTGACATCAGTTCTACAACTGGCTACCCTCTCGTGTGGCACTAATGACCAGGCAAATCCAGCAAGCTCTACACATGCCTTGTTAGTACCAATCCTTCTTTGACATGGCTCCTTTCACCAATAATGGACAGGTGGCATCCACATGCAACCTCGAGTTTGGGATTACAGATTTAGTAGGAATCTGAATGTCTATATTTGGTATCTATAAAATTAGGTGATCTATTAGAAATGCTCCAAAACTGTATTGGAATTTCTGATAAATTCCAATTATGTTGCCTCTTTCATCCTTGTTTTGGTTTTTGCCAACTTTCAGAAGGGAGACACTATTTAAAATTAAGTTTTCTGTGGACCAATCTCAGACAAGCATTAACTAATCTGTGCCCTAAACAAGGCTATTTCGTTGTCTGGGTTTTTTGAATTCTATGTATGGTTCAGTAGAATGTTGTTCAGGAGCTCCTCCTTCTTCACTGCTCAGCTAAAAGTTGTGAAGCTACCATAAAAGTTAAGACATTGCAGAAAAAAACTTACAAGAATCAGATAAATATGAACAGCAGTAGTAGATGTGTGAATAAAAACACATGTTGTGGCATCTTATATTCACTTTGATAAAAATCTTGAAAAAAATATTTTTTTCTTTAGACAGGTTATAGTATATGAAATTACTCTACTAAACCATGTAAATGAAGTTTTCTGATTCTAGTTGTGCTGTCTCAGAAGTTATTAAATAACATACTGACTAATGGACTGTAAGAAGTCCTTAACAAACTCCACTTATTCCTTAACTGGAATAAACCCAGTGTTTTATGAATGACTACATAAGCATATTAGATGAAGTATACCTTGTGTAATTTTCATTTTCTGTAGAGGTTTAGAAAATATAAAGTCATTCTAGAGAACTCAAACCTCTCATGATAACTAGCTTAGAATGATTATGCTCTGTACTTTCTAAAACTGAAACTCCTGAAAATCTGTTTGCCCAAGTTTTAAAAAATAGCTATTAGTAAAGCAGTTAAATTTTGATTTTGCTACAAAGTAACAATTTTATCCCAAGGACTAGGAAGTGTTTTTGAGACTGTAGCAGCAGAATGGGTATCTAATTGTGTCTTTGTGTCTCAGCATATCTTTTCAATTTCTCAGTGCTTAGAGGACACCATACATCAGACCTGCTTTTAGTATAAATTACTTACCTTTAGGTCTGCATAAAGGGATTAAAAAACAGAACCAAAGCTTTCCCAACTCTTCATGCCTGTTCTCTCCCCTCCTTTACAGTGGAAGATGCAGTGGCCTTCAATCAGGTTTCTACTTGACTCATGGTGCTATGAGTCACCTATGGAGGAAGAGTACAGTTTAAAGCCTTCTTCCCTGGCAGAAAAGGCTCCCTAGTTCGGCGGGATCTCTGCAGAAACAATTATTTTTATCATGTGGACCACAACTGAAAAAGTCAAGAAAAAATAAAGCTTTTTCCAAACTGGCCACAACCCTATTCGACATTCTCCATCAGTCTAGAAGTTTTGTCTCCCTTCTTGGGGGACTCTGCCACGATGCATTTACAAAGTAAAAGGTGACACCTGCTGTGAAAGAAATGAAGATTATTAGTGTGTCCAACTTCAAATACTTTTCAATCTTTCAGTGATTATGGATGCTTCCTATCAAAACTGTCCAAGATGCTGTAACTTTTATATGGGTTTCTGCAAAAAGATAAACCTTGGAAGTTGCTGGACTGTAAAATAGCAGTACACTATGACACTGGCAAACCTTTAAAAGATAAATCTTGGCTGCCACCGGACTATACAATATTAACACGGTCTGACACCACTGGATCTCCAAAACTCCAGAGAAGGATTGTAGAACTGATTTTTCTCACATAACAGTATGAAGAAGACTGTCTAACCTTAGAAATACACCTGGCTTAATTTAATTTGCAACCCTCCTGTGTGAGTGCATCTATCTTTAGTGAGCTCCCTGTAGAAAGGCAAAAATGGCAATTACTTAGTTGGTTTATATTGGTTTATTTACTCTAATGATAGCTCAAAACCAAAGCTTGACAATTCCAGTTCTCAGAACAATGGCTTATCTGTAAAAAATAAGCTTCTAAAATAGACAATAATTTAAAAAATTATGTAGTTTTGCCATATCCATGCTTTTGAAAACAATGATCTTTATCCCCGATATTTGTGCTGCTTAAAATCACTAGGGGCTTCTTATTTCATACCTAATTCAAACTTTGTTTTGTCCCTTTTTCCTCTCCTTTTCAGCATTAGTGAGAAAATCCATTTTCTTTTCCCCCTTCCCTTCCCTTCCCTTCNCCCTCCCCTCCCCTCTAGTCTGAGGCATTTTTGCAGGTTTTAAGTTTATCCTTAAAACCCTTGCAGAAATGCAACCTGTCCACTCACTGATCCAAGAGACTCTATTATTAGGAACCCCTGAGACTCAGATTTTGCTATCCCTGCTGCAGGAGCAGCTACTTGCTTGAATTTTCTTTGCATGTTTTTGCATAGCTCCCATGGCGCAGCATTTGCTTGACCTCCATATTTCCTTCTTTTCTCACCATTGCGTACTTGGCTTCTACCTCTGCTCTGTTACAGCACATTCGCCTCTACTCTGACTCCATATCCTCATCTTCACGCTTGTCTGCCCCCCCTCTGCATCCCTCCTGGTCCCTACATTAGTCTCACTCAATTTGCTGTCCCGTTTCCGAACGTGTTTTCCCTCCCTGCTGCTCCCACCATCTCTGGCATGTCCATACTCTTCTGTCCCCTGCCTAACCCTCACAGAGTAGCTAACGGACCGTTAGCTTCCCTGATGGCATCCTGTCTTCTGCCCGATTGCAAATAACAAGGACTGGCATCCATCTTCACTGGTTTACCCTCACTTTCACCCAGAAACTTTAAATGGATCTGGCAACCAACCTTTTGAGATCAGGCTTGGCCTGGTCCCAGTGTTGGCAAAGGGAGATGGAAGGCATTTTACTTACAGATGAATTTTCACGGTCTTGTAAATAAAAATGTATTACTAATTACCATAGCCTAAAAATAATAAATAAAATATTAATCAAAACCTGCTATGTAATCTATTCTGTGATTTCAGGAAAACTATGAAAGCTGGTGAGGCTGTTGACAGAGATCCTATACTGCACTTACAGAGGTGTGAAGGAGAACTGAGAAGGGGCTTTCCCTCTGGTGTGATGGACCAAGATCTACTGAAATCTTTACAAAACACTAACATTCCCTACTGAGCTCAAATCCTGAATAAGTGAACCTTGCTTGCCTCACTGGATTTCACCTCTCCATGGAAAGTTGTCCCACACTTTGGAACAATTCCTGCCATTTCTGTGACAGCTGTCTGTAAAAAAACAGAAATGATGGCAACTTCATTGTGATATTTCTTCCTTCATGCTGTAGAAAACTAATCATGACCGAAAACTAACCACTGTACCTAATAAAACACTTTGCCTTCAATGACTCCAGAAGCTATTTTTTATTTCTGAAGTTAATCTGCCCTTAATGTGTGGGGAAGGGGGACAATAGACCATGTCCTCTCAGCACAGGCTGGGAATCTCAGGCGCAGTGTGGTTTTGACAGCTTTGAATAGCAATCCATCACTTAACAGAGAAATAGAGGCTACGGTCTCTTTGCGGCAGCTCTTTTTCAACACTAGGATGACATCTGTGCCCTCTAGAAAGGATTGCATGGTGTCAGCCTCAGGGAGGGATAGGTTTCAGACCCAGCTGGGCATGAGCAGGCTGTTTACAAGGTGGTTTGAGTGTTATTTCTTCTTCCAGACCTGGTTCTGCTACGGTGACATAATATTTGTGTCCTCCAAACTTGGGTGTCAGTGCATGCCAAAATGCCAAAATGCCCAAATGCTAGATAGTGGATAACAGCAAATGGAAGATCACAGCCATATAGCTATATGTCACAGGCAAGATAAGAAGTTATACAGGCACTATACATGCAAAACTCCATCTGAAAGCAGAACTGATGCAACGTATACATCAGCGGATTGCATAATGATATCTTCTGGTAGTGTTGTCTTTGATGAAAAGTTTGAAAATATGAGTAAATAGTTATAAGGGTTTGTTTAAGACAAACTACATATATATTATAAAATGAATTTGCAAGTGAATTCTTAAGAGGCTGTGAGACAATACAGCAAGAATAGTTGCAAATTGGTTGTACAATTCAACAATTTGACCTAATATAGTCCTTCAAGGCAGATGAATTGTGTTCTTTGTTAGTACTTCATTGTAAAATTTAGTGTGCATTTAATAATCAGTGCCAAGTTCTCATAAGGAAGACAACTCAGAAATAGTGTATCGTAATCAAAAAGCAATATAACAATCCAAGACCTCTTTTTTCTGAATAATTTCCTGCTTCATTTTTGGTATTTATACTGATAGAGGAGAACATAGCAATTGTATATTTTTTTCCTATCAATGTGTACAATTCAGTAGCTCTCAGTCACTCACCCTGTGGCCTTGCAAAGGTCACTTGGCAGTTCCATAGATTCTTAAGCCATAAGGGACCATTAGATCATCTTGTCTGATCTTCCTGCATAAAACAGGTCAGAGAATTTCATCTAGCTACACCTGTACTGACTGAAGCAAATCATATTTGACCAAAGCTTGTCTTTATTTCTCAAAGTTTACCTATTTTTTTTTTTTAAATGAGGGATATTACCTCCTATTTAGTACCTCAGCTGTAAAGATTCATTAATGTTTCCAAATACTCTGAGATACTGGGATTTAATGTGCTATAAAAGTGGACAGTAGATATATTTCCATTGATGATCTAAACAGGATTTTTTAATCAATGTGATGAACTGGATACAGGGACAAATTAATCAGTAGTGTCTCCAGCAGGAAGGAGTTTTGCAAATTCAGTCCAAGATTTTTTGTCATAATAGTTGCTGATAATTTGAGGAAGAAGAGTTATACAGTACAAAAAGTGGCATGTTTTTAAAATGTTAAAAATAAAACATTAAACAGAAAGTAAATGTTTAATGTCATTAAATCTAATTAATGAAACTTTCTTTAGGTTTCATATTAAAACTTCACAGAGACTCTCATTCCTTTTATCTTCATTAGCCCATGTATGTGTTATTAATGATCTGTTAGGTATTTCCATAAACATTTCATTATATTAGCGATGCGAATATAAAGCCAAAATTCTTTCACACTAGCGTCACTGGGACAATACAGTGATGCTTGCCTGCTTCACATCCTTTGAAGGCATTCAGTTACATAGAGGCTATTGCACAGTCTGTCTCAGGCTGCCTGTGCCATCGCCTTTGCCTTTGCATCAGGCAAAAATAGTTTATACGCAAAGGATGGGAACCCTCCCTCATCATCTGTAATGGGAGAACAGGAGTAGGTAATCAAAGACGTGTTTTCCATCTTCAATGAATGTGATTTTAGTAGGACCTAATCAGGCTTTCTATCAATTGCTTACAGTGGTAGCAAAGTTCTAGAAAAAATATTTTATTTCACTAGTTAATTTCACTGGTCTTTGCCTTTTTATTAGCATCAACTTTCAATTCACTGCACTGAGCAGTATTGCCCTTGCTGCAGTGAGTCTTCTCTGGATCCTCCCAAATTATTTTAGAAGTTCCTCTTCAAGCAGCATTTGTGAAGTTTCTTGATGGTCAGAATTTCAATTTACAAGAAGTGTCCTCCAGAAGACAGTGCTGTCAAGGTTGTTCTGGTCTATTATGTATATTGTCTACTTAAATTTACCTGTAGTCTATGTATATTCAGTCTATTTGAAAACCACACAGAGATTTATTTGCTGAACAAACTAACTGCTGTCCCAAAGCTACATCTAGACTGGGCAGAGGAAAACTTCTAAGTACTCACATGGAGTTAACTACTACACAGGGAACACTAAAACTTGTGATAATTATTTTAAATGTCTCTGCCTCATCCAAACCTTAATTTTTAAACAAATTAAAGCACTTTTGTTTAGAGATATTAAAACTTCAGGTCTGCCATTTTACCTGTGAGCAGTTAATATGGCAATAGAAATAAGCACTTTTAGGAATTAAAAGAAAGTTGATTCAATCTATCCACATTTTACAGATAATGTAATTTAAGCTTTTGGGAATGAGAAAAATTGCTGACACTTTTGAGAGAATCTTCTGCACGATCTTTCATGATCTGGTCCTCTGACCAGTTTACCTCTGATTATTAATAACGATTATTAACTTACTGGGTTTGGGTTATTTCTTAATTTCTTCCTTGGTATTTGAAAAGCTGCATCCTTCCTCCATTGTTTGCTGCAAACATGAGGAAAGGGAGGCAACCAGCAGGGCTGTTGGGGCTGAGAGACAATCTTGTGGGAAGAAAGTCTCAGGGAGGAGACAGCCAGAATGTGAAAGTGGTCTTAACATGTGAGATGGAGCACTGCGTAGTGTCAGACTACTGTTACTGGACAAGTCCTCTTTGGACAAAATATTTGAAGCTGGAGGATCTTCTAGTCTACTTACAATAGAGGAATAATGTTTCTTTTGAAAATTGTTGTTTTAAAAGGAAATGCAGGTAACATAATCACCACCATGTCTTGAAAGATACAACCATATTTAGCCTAACTGGAAGGTAATCCAAGAGGTGCTGCTACTCTTGCTTCAGGACTTGTAACTGCTCCCATACACATAACAAGCACTACATGAAAAGACTTTGAAAAGACTTGAGTGATAAACAGCATAGTTGTGTATTCACTTACTCCAAAGCAAGGAAATTAATAGCTTAGGGTCCTGGCAAATCTTGACATTTGTAGGTACGCAGAATTCCTACATTCTTTTTACCAAGAACAAGCAAATCCATATTTCATCACAACTGCCTTAACTCCGACCTGTGAATTGTGACTTTTATGTGTTATTTGTATTATATTGAGTTAGAATAGAATTCATCTTCACTACATTTAGCCATGTAAAGTTAGGGTCTTCATCTAAGCTATTTGTTCAGCTTCCCCTTGTAGCAAATGAAGAACAATAGGTTCCTCCAAATGGCAGTTCATCCCATCTTAAAATAGGTGTCTGAGACAGACCAGATGAATTGCTCTCTATCACAGTCTCTCTCCATTGCCTGCAGAGAAGCTTAAGTGACTATCTTAAGGTAAGTACCCAACTTTCAGATGGCTAAAGATTAGGTGAGATGAATCCCTCCCAAATATTTTAGTTTAAGGGATGCATTTAACTGAGGAGTATCTGGAATTCAGTTTTCCGTATATTATTTCACTAAAATTTGGTAAATGATACTTCTTTGGAATCATATGCCTGGTGTTTAATGAATAACCATAATGTAATAAAAAAGTAAAATTATATGTGACTAGCGGTTGATCAATACATGACATTAATGTGCACATAAATCATTGTCACATTCTCTTTCAAAGAAGTGCATTCATTTAGACTGCTGGTAGAAAACAAGGCTTGTTTTTTTCTGAAACAGCAATCATGAAGAATTCCTTTTGAAATATTACAGAGCTGCAAAAACCAAGCACCTTTGAAAAATCAGGCTGATAATATTGATTAAAGGTTGGTGTAGGGGAGGAGTTATAGTGTTTGTTTCAGTTTGATAAGAATTTTATGTTCAGATTTTATTATGTGGGAGTATGAGGTTTTTAATAGACTCAACTATTAATTTCTTTGAGTTTAAGTGTCTCGTTTTGGAAATGATGCAATAGATAACAACACTATTGTCTCTTAGCAACATCAATTAGTATTTGAAACAAAGGAGGGTTTGCAAGCTTGGACTTTTCCCCATATTTTTACATAAACTCATGCTTTTGTGTGTGTGTGAGCACGTTATTAACAGTTTTTAAAATGGGGGAGGGGGAGACAGGCCTTCAGCTTATTAAATTACAAGAACAAGTGGTGCAGGGTAAGCAAAGAATGTCTCTTGTGGAGTCCTGCCTCCTTCACTGAGCACCTGACAAGATATGCACATCCCCTAGGTAGCTAAGTTAGCCATGCATGTGTGCACATCACAGCATGTCTTCCTTCCAAATGCTGGTAGAAAGAGCTAAAAAGTCACTGCAAATTACATGTCACCACTGGCAGCAGTGTAGGCAGCAAGTTGCTAACAGACCTCCAATTCCTTTTGTGTCAACAAATTGCCCTCTGACCTAGAAGGATATGTCTAGAGTGAGAAATTATTTGCCCTAAATCCAAACCGGTTCTGTGACTTGTTCAATTAAAACCAAGTTTGAACAGATTTAAGTACCGCTAAGTGTTTACACTGGTTTCATTAACCAATTGCTCCAGAAATTGCAATATTTTCAATGCCTAGGCCTATGTATGTGGCATATATAGAAATACAAGGCTCCTACTGATTGATAAGAAGATTTCGCCAACAAAAAATTCATTTTGGTTTCTTTTATTTTCCCTCACTAATTATAGCTCTATCCTCTGACCACACTTTGTGTAATGTTTCTTCCATCACTAAAGTTTGGCACTTGCATATTCAAAAATAAATCACATTCTTCCTTCACAAGAGCTCAGTATGAATAAATTTGCATTCAAAATGAGTTGGTGGGGACAGAAGAGTGAGTCTGGCATTGTAATGACAGAACTGTATTACTTCTATTCATTTCATGACACTTCATGTTATAACCACATCAAACCTTGATACCACTCACTTTCCAGCATCCATGGAAGATTATGTAGATTTTTCCTCATGCCTTGCTTTGTCTTGCCCTTCCCCTCCCATACCTTCTGCTGAAATCAAACTTTTTGAGAAAAAGGTAGAGGAAACCATTGTCCCTATTACCCTGGATGATCTCAGACATTCAGCTTTTTCTGCATGAATCTTGCATTTCTGCTGCAGTGTACCTGGCAGAGAGAAGATGAAGAAGCTCTATTCAAAGTGCACATCTAGAAAAACTCATGGCTAATACTGTAGTATAATGCATTTCCTAGGAGTGCGACACCCGTAACAGCGTCAACAGCAGGTCTTTTGCTGCATTTATGGTGGCATCTTTTGCCATTGAAATCCTTCAATTTCAAATGGCAGAACTAGTAGTTTGTATCTAATACAAAGTGATTCAAGATTTTTTTCTGTAAACCTGAGAAAAAATGCCTTCGGGGTCAAAAACCTAAAACTGACCGTTATTTGCTCTGAAACCTCAATAAAGAAAGTTTGATATTCCCTCTGATAAATGAGGACCCACAAATATTTAGAATGATTACATATTCCAATTTTGTATGCTCACAATTTAATTCCTACAGGAAACCTGTAGGAAATAAGAATTTTGAAAATATCCCTTAAAAAATCCCTAAAAATAAATTATTTAATCCTCAAACTGGCACATATTTATCAGTAGTGCATTAAAAAGAGTGAGATAATGATAAATATGATAAATTACCAGAGGAATATGCACTATGTTAATATTTATACATTTTTTTCTTTGAAGTGAATACACCGAATACATAACTATAACATCCTAGTGGAAATAGATAATAGCTATAGATAGATCAATAGACATTTACAAACTGGTTGGAAAGATCAAGCACAGGAGTAACAAGAATTCCCAAGGAGAAGAACCAAAAGATTTGCCAAGAATGCTACGGCCACGACAACCAGAAACCTTTAAGATCTGGATCTGTTATAAATGCAACAGAAATATCATTATGTTCTCATGTCTGATCCATATGAGGGTATCTGGTGTGCTGCAAATGCCTCTCCATGATTTGTCCTCCCCAGGGTTGACTTTTATCTCTTAGCTGTTTAGAAACATGTCTATGGTTGGACTTGATGATCCCAAGGGTCTCTTCCAACCTAAATGATTCTATGATTCTATGAAACATCCATGGAGCACAGGTAAGAGTCTCCATGGTGGTAGAACTGCCTTGCTGTTGGTGGAACTAAAAGGCTGGCCACAGCAATGGCAATCCAAGTTACACCCTAACATAGTGTAATTCTTAGACTTTGTAGACCCCAGCTGTGCTAAGGCTAAAGACTGTCAAAGTCGACCACACAGACAGACAGTTAAAGGCCTGCATGGTTGCTCACACGTGGGTTTGGTCCATATGGACACACTTCAGCAGGAACCACAGGCCTCTATTCATTGGTCCTGTGAGGGAGAAGAAAGTGATGACACAGTTTTTCTCAAGCCTTGGGCAAGCACCAGCTGCTAATTGCACCCTTGTTGCTCTGGCGGAGGACTAGGAGCAGGGAAAAGTTTGCCAGTGCTTCCCCCTGTCCTGTCCAAAATCCCATGTCTGATACCAGTAGTTGTATGTGCCCAACTCGGGTCTCTGTAAGCCGTGTCTCTTTGCACAGCATTTCCAGGAGGTCTGTGTCTGGAAATCTGGGACAGCACCACCACAGCAAGAAGATGGTAGTACTGGCAGTTTCAATGTTAAACAGAAACACCATATAAATATATGAGGGCAGACCCCAGTGTTTATGGCATGGGACATAGCTTCGCATATAGGCATCATCCTGGAAGCCTCTGCATATGAACCATCATATCCAATCCACAGAGTTGATGACAAGTGTGGAGAGGAGGGACAAGGGGACATTGAAGGAAAGGACTTTTACCCAGTAGACTCTGACATGGTATGCTTTGTCCTTTTCAATCCTTGAAACTCTCTGAAATCAACAGCAGCTGGCTAAGAACTTTCCTATTTGGGCCTGATGATTTAAGTGTCATGTGTGAAGTTTTAAGTTGTTTGCAGTTACTTTAAGTGATTTATTTTGTTGTTCTTTCCTTTGGTAAATATGAATGTCATTAGACAGCTAAAAAGTTTCCCTCTGGATCTGATGCAAGCTTTATTTACTGGAGTTGTTTAAATCTCAACAAAAGACCTTTATATAAAATGAAGGAAATGATTTGGCATTTGAAGGCAGATGCCTATGATGACCTAACAGACTTTTTTTCTTTCATCACTAACTTCTTCTGTGATTCTGTCAATGTTTCAAATGAGATTTCCAAGTGCCAGTGAAATAGCTTCATGTTAGGGAGTTATTTTTATAATTCAGTGCATCCAAACTTCATGAAAAATATGCAAATCACCTTCATTATAACCATATCTTGTCGCAACATGCAGCATGCGTAGTGCCAAAAATGAATGCATTCATGGCATCTTTTGGGTCCTAAGATCCAATTATGTCTTTTGTTGTTCCTTTTTGGCTTTCTGTGTCAGCTGCATGCTCTGTAAAGTTACTGATTACTGACCTGTTGGCAACTTTACAAATTAGCTTTGAAATGCAAGCTGTCAGTAGCTCTTGAGTACCCCAGTCCCAGGTTACCAAGGCCATGAAATGCTGCATTGAATTTTTAATCTGTTTTCCCTCTGCTTCTGCCTAGCTTTTTCCAGGTTAAGGTCAATTTTGAAACCAGCTGAATTCTTTAATAATCACTGTCTTTGCAGTCCTCACTGGGTTCAAAAGGAAGAACAATTTTTTTGTTGCATTAATATTAATTTTTTTACTGTGGGGGCTTATTACAGTGGCATATTTTCTGTTTAAGTATTCACTGTTAGATCACAAAGTGCACTACAGTATAGCCAAAGTATTGCTTCATGGAGATACGAGTGAACTGCCGCTAAGCCAAAATTTCACTGCCCTCACTTTTAAAATGAAGCACGGCTGCTGTTGTAACCCATTCTACATTCTTCCCCTGCAGCCCTGCTACTCGGAGGAGAAAGCTTGCCACCTCAGATGTATGTCATTTGGCTCACCTTTCTAAGTGTGACAACCACAGTTTATTTAGTAATTCTACCGTCAAGCTTTGATCACTGTTTTTAAAAAAATTGCAGCTTTTTTGTCTAAATAGGCAAGACTAGAATAAGTCTTAATCAGAGTGCTGGAAATTCAGACCTAAATGTAATGTGAAACAGCCATCTTTACTTCCTCTTCAATTTTATCCCAGAAGCATTTATCATTTTGGAATTTGCTTTGATTTAGTGAGTAGGTGCTTATTTGATTGCAGCAGTGAATAATCCAGGAATGCTTTATTTTCAAAGATCCTGGTCATGCTTTATTCCACTAGATGCCCTAGAATTTATTTTTATTTACAGGTTCCTGTGCCATGGAACACCTAGTCAGATAGTTATTGCTTTTGTTTCACCACAGCTCTTTGCGTTTTCTTATGGAATCTCACAATAACGTGATTTTTTTACCCTGTAATGAAAAGATAGTTATGATTACCCATAGCTACCAAGGAAAGCAAGCCAGGAAGAGGTATTGTGATGGCATTTCTGGTTCAATAACCAATAACTCACCATAAAAAGATGCCGGTATTTGGTTGTCTCTTGAGCATGTTTCTTCTCTTTGAGGCTACAATCAGAGTGACTGGGATTTCCAGGCACTGGTAGCAGTCCTACTACATGTAAGTGGATTTTTCGTGTTGTTTAAAAAGTTGTTTGTCCCTATACCACTATGAATCTTTAGGCATTTAGTGACAGAATAGTTACCTGGGAGCACTCCAGGCTATTTGAACTCTGAAATCCCCTAAAGCTACCTCTACTTATGACTGGAAACAACACTTTGTACACTAAGTAGAGACACCTTATAGCAAGATTTGATTAAGGTGTTACTCTACAAACAAATGCCTCAAAACAATTAGAAAATCTAGAGGTAGCCAGGGCAAAAACTTACTAATGATGCTCACTGAATATCAAAAAATATCTGATGATGCATGGATAATCTGCAAATGTAGGACCTAATCAATACACCACAAAGGTAATTTGTAAAGCCTGGTTTCTGGTGACTTTGTGTAAGGTACATCGCTGTCTCTTTTTCAGCCCTGGTCAAATTTCTCCTCTGACTGGGATTTAATAAGCAGGCTTTTCTCACACTATTTCTCATATGAGTTGATTGTTTTGCTGCTTCTTTACAGATAAGGAAGAGGAAGAAAAAATATTATGGGCAATCTCTTCTATCTGGTGGCAAGATCATTTTCTTAGTCATGTAGGAGTTTAATAATAATAATAATTGAGAACTTCCCTCTTCTGTGCAGAAAGATGCACATACTGAATTGTTACAGAAAACTTATTCCCTCATGAAGCTAGATATAAAAGTTACACTCCAAGTGACATTCACTTACAAAAATGTTAAGGAATTAAATGTACTAATTATATATAAAATGATGTCTAAGGATAAAGCAAATGAGCCACTGCTTTGAAAAAAAAAATAAAAAAAAACAAACCCTGAAAAACTGAAGAAACCCCCAGATTTTCTGTTAGGATGTTCATCTTGCATTCAATCACTTATGGGCATTTTGTGGTGCTGTGGGACATTTCCTGCCTTCTGGGAGATTCCTATTGCTGGGCCTGGAGCTGCTCATGTTCCACTTTTAACAAAGTGGATTTTAACTGTCTCCACAAAGATGAAGATCATCTGAGCAGGTCCCAAACTGTTCAAATTTTTATAGCTACAGAAGCCCATACTCTTAAGCCTCTCTTAACATGAAACATCAGAGCTGATGGATCCTTCACAGATTTCCTATGAGCCGGCTGCTATGACTATATAGTTACTGGACTCACAGATTGAGTGGGACTTACTTTACCACACAGGAGAAAAGCTTTCAATGGGACCTCGATATTCTAATGTTATTTGTATTTATTTTATTGTACCTGCTTTAATATATACAGTCCAGCACACCTTACTGACAGAGTTGAGAACAAGAGTTAATTTTTTCACAAATGTGGCTAGAAAAACAGGGCAGCATGAGAGAAAGCAGTTATTCAAGGGTTTATAAAAGGAAAAAGCAGATGATAAGAGAAGAGAACCAATAAAGGGAAAAGAGTGGATAAAACTGAGACTGAATAAGGAGAACAGTAAATAGGCAAATTGAGGCAACTTCATTTTGCCAGATAACTCTTGAGCCAAAGATAACCGCTGATGACTAATAACTAGGTTTTTGGTTTTGACAGCACTCATAATGTGATAATTGATGGGCAAACACTTTTTCCAGAGGTTATCCTATCATGCAGAATTTTTCTATTTTGACTTGGGTTTTTTGATCATCACTTTCGGCTAATCACGGGAGAAACTAATCAGATTACAATGGTTTTCATCAGTTAGACTGATAAGTGACCTGTAAAGCTGAATGATACCCCAGGAACTTGAATTTCAGTACAGTCCATATCACTACTCATACAGTGCATAACTGCCTATAGAAAGCACATGAGAGTAACTAATTTTCCAAACACAAATTGAAGCCTCTGTCTTGGTAATACAAAAAGAACAAGCAATGCACAAAGAAAGTTTTGAAACCTTTGCTGGCTGTTACTCTGACATGCTTTAGCTGAAAACCATGACAGTTGTTTGAAAGTCACATAAGCTAAAATGTGATATTAAGGCACTGCAAGGACTGGTATTCCTCATGGTAATGACACCCCTTGTTACACACCTATACAATGCCAGACTGCCATACCATTTAGTAGTATACCTTCAGAAGCTACTCACCAGCCACCTTATAGCCCAGTGAACTTTAAACACAACATTGCGTGTCAAGCCCATGAAGAGGAACGTGGCAGGGAAGGGCTGAGATGGTTGTGCTACAGCTCTCCTGAGAGAGAAGGTACTACCATGTCCTCTTGTAGGCACAGGATGAGTTTAGAGATGAAAACATGCAGCAGGAAATTTCAAGGATACACTAAATATCTTATTTTACTTTCTGATACCGTAAGACCAAATTGGAATGCTCGGTCTTAACATCGCTGTGACCTGGGATAAAAAGCAGAGTTTGAAGTCTGCCACTGCAAATCATACCTTGTACTCTGGAGTTTGGATATAAACAAAAAAGTCAGCCCTTATTTTTGTTTCCTTGGCCTTTTTTTTTTTTTTTTTTGGGTTTTGCTTGAAGGAATG
>VZTM01017836.1:66762-106175 GCA_013400555.1 Jacana jacana | reverse complement strand
AATGAAAAGAGATCACAGGAAAACCCATCTCTTTGCTCATTATGCTTCCTGCTGTTTGGTGTAGAGCTACTCGCATGAGGTATGTGTTTGCACGCAGCTTTTTCCTTGCTTTGCCTATGACTAACCAGAGGGAGAGGAACTCCAAAGAGACTCGTTAAACCTATGAAAGCTGCAACAGTTTGTCACATGTGGCTCTGCACACGTAAGCAGAGCATTGCTTTTGTAGTATGCTGCAAGTCTCCCCTTCTGCAACAACAGTAACTCATGTCACTGCTTTGGTCTCAAGAGAAGCTACTATTAAATGGTAGATGTTAGTTTAATATTAATAATTGTCTTAACTTCATACATCTACAGGTTTTCATCTAGTAAAGGGAGCTATTCATTTTTCCTCATAAAAAACAACATTTCTCTGAAGGGAATTTAACAGATGTAAGAGGGTTGATGGCAGGTGCAGCATAATGAAAGCAAGACACTTTGAACTGTCAGTGGCTCTCTAACTGCTCTTTGTATTACCCTGGCAGAGGTGTGCCTGCTCCAGTTCAAAACAGCTGCTCTCTCACAAGTGTACTCCTGGCTCCCATTCACCACCCTGCAAGGAAAAGCAGGGCTGCAGAAAGAGAGAAAACGTAGTAAAAAAAAATATCTGGACCAGGTGAAAAACATCTGCCTGCACATCAGTATAGTTTAGAGCAGTCAAGAGAGCCCATAATGCTATATAGAACTTGAATATTGTCATTTTTAAGGGGGAAGACTCAGAAAATGAAGATTCATTAAAGCTGTAGCACTGGATGTTGGGAGAATACCTCTTTCATCATCCAGCATGCCACCATGGGGGGCACTGCTCTTCTGCAGTGTTCTCCCTTTTTCTCCAGTTGTAAATTGGTGCTAGGTCTTCTGCCACTTCTCTAGGAAGGGATATTAATAGGTCTTAGCAGTAAGAGGTGTTTCTTAATAGCTAAACTACAGATAGCCTTTCTTCCATTTTATTGCATTATAATTATTTTGCTAGTTTGTAACGTGTTAATATTTTCTCGTTGTTCTTGTTTTTTTACATTCTTCACCTTCTTGTCTTCTGCATGACACAGAGTTGACTATTTTAATCTTTCTCCACAAGTTATTCTTTTGACCATTTAATCAATTTTGTGCCTTTTGTTTTTTTCCTTCATAATTCCCTCATCTCTGTCTATGTCTTCCTGGCTGAGACTCTCAGAACTGTCTGCAGTATTAATAAAGAATGCATGATGCTCTAGTAAAAAGGTTTCTTGGCATGGGTTTGGGGTGACCTGTGAAAGTCTTGTGGTAAAGTCATATAGTAAGCTATGCAGCTTACCTGAAATTATTACCAAACCTTCATACGATGGTTGTAAGATACATAATTCTAAGATGGTGCAGAACATTTTTTCTAATACTATTGATTGAAGTTTATTTCCCTTCCATTTTCAGTTTCTCTTAGTCACTCAGCAGTTTTTTTTTCCAGGAGGAATTGATATCTTATGACACTGCATATAGAAACCCTTCTGGTTTGCCATGTTCTTTTTTATACATATGACCACACAATGAATGGAACCACCTTTCCTCAGGCAGTCACTGGGGCTTCCGGTGAAGAAGTCAGAAGAAACAGGAGCTGCTGAAGACAAGACTACAAACACTGTATGCAATTTTGTATGCAATAGTCTAGTGTAGTCTCCTTCTAGGTAGCATGGGAATACCTGGGAAGTTGCAACTGCTATAGTTTATATCTACTCTGTAATTGCTTAATCTACTATAGTTTAAGATTTAAAGACATACCCGAATGTTCTCAGTAACTACACAACACTGTTGCAATTCCTGTTGACAAATTTCATATTAACCAGGAGAAAAGTTAGGATTGTTGAACTTTGGGAGACACACTATGTCTTTTAACAATTGAGAACATACCATCAACACAAATTATTTATGTATGATCATAATCAGAGATGTGCTTCTAACTGTTTTCCAGTGGCCAAGGTAGTGCATTACTGTGAGATCTTAACTGAGAAGGGGGCATCTGCCATCAAGCACATTGGTTTTAATCAATTATTGGTTTTGAAAATCTTGCAAAACAGTGTTTTACTCTGCTGATTTAACTTTTGCATTGTATATATTTGGAAATATATATTTGACTACCTTTCATATGAAGGATAGACCATAATAAAACATACTACATAGGATTATTGATATGCTTCATTCCAGACATGGTTGCCCCAACTCAATAAAGCACTTAAGAATGTGTTTAAAATTAAATATATGCTTGAGTATATTACTGAAAATCCACCAGCTGATGGGCTTTACTGAATAAAGGTGGCATTAGGCATGTGTCTGAGTTCTCTGCTGAACTGCAGCTCGGAGTTCTATTATACTGAGAATTGAATGGAGTCACTCAAAGTGTATAAAATTAAGCACGTCTATGACATGTTTATGACTTTGCAGGATCAGGATTTAATCCATATCTTGGAACACATATTCACACAAGGAGTTCTTTATTAATGAAGAGATTCAGAACTGGTCTTTCTAAAGTGGCAGTTTTAATAAGAAAATCTTAATAAAAAGTGTAAACTACTGAGTAATGATGTTAGTTCAGTTCCCTAAGGCAAGCCTTACATCATCATGTTTGTATGGAGTAAATAAGCCTACAGAGAAAAAAATACAGGCCAAGAAATGGATTATAGAGGCGAATTTAGTAATGCAACTTTACACATTGACACATTTGCCAGTGAAGGTGAAATGTGTGTGGCTGAAACACTGTTAAAAATAAAGGTTCTCCTGACTGCCTAATATTTCACTGGCCTTTTAAATGTTCATTTACATATATATGTTTTCTTATAGTTCCCTTGAAGGAGGACTCTATTATTGGCATGCAGGAGATGCATGTTGGCACTCTTCAAAAATCTTTTCCGCAACATGGGGGGAAATTCTGGAAATCAAGTCACCAGCAAAGTCATGAGGCAAGTCAAAGTAAGCTGACTATTCATACTTTGTCTTAAGGCATGAAAACGCTGACAGCCTTTTTTAAGTTTCTGTGGTAAAAATCTTGAGGTCCTATTCATACAATGACTTCCACTCATATGAAGCATGCTACAGGACTGGGGCCTGAAATAATAGAGCGCATATTTAATCAATCATCTGCTTTTATCAACCTTCTCCTCTTCATCTAACTGCAGAGTGGATTTAAGCGTTTCTTGCTTGATACAAAATTCAGTGCATCTAGCAGGGCAGAGGAAATTCAGATAAAACTGACATACTGAATAAAGCTGCTCTCATCACCAGCCACATGCTTTGATTTGAATACCTGTACTGCCCTGGCTTGTTTTCCAAGCAGCCAGTGCTTCTATGTGAAGAGCAGCAAGTACCACAAAGTGGCAAAGGTGAAGACTGAGGCAACTGCTGTACTAGCCAACAAACTACTCAGCCAGGCTTTTAGGAAACATCCACACAGACAAGGAAACTACGCTGCAGACTTCGGGCCTGAGGTCAAAGATGCATCATTAGAGACATCATTTCCTGATATTAGAGGCTGCAAATCATTAGTCTTTTAACACATAATATCAATAGCTATAATGAAAAATGCGGATAGGATGTCGAGAATCCCCTGAATCTTAATGTACTCTCTGCTGTTGAAAGCATAATGCAGTATCTGTGTCAGCTGAGCTGGAGAAAAACAACAGGTCAAATGGGGAAAATGAAGAGGAAGGCAGCGGCTAAACCTCTGATTTTTGCGTGTGAATGCAAATTGCCTCTGTTCTCAGGGTCAGCACAAACTGCGCCTCTGGAAACGTACTGAAATGGAGCGTGAGTGGGATTTCTGCAGAATGCATGACTGTTCTGGCTCCTGCACAGCAAGACGTTTCACACTGTGCACAGCAGATGGGAGCTGTGAAGTTCGGCCCAAGCATTGAAGTTTGCATACATATGCATAAAAAAAATTATATATATATGTATGTATTGTGTGTGTGTGACTAGACCCTGACAGAGCTGCTGCTGGTAGCCTCTCACTGGGATCCGTGTGCACTTAAGCATCCTTGCATGCCCCTGGCACGCTGCCCAGGCATGGCTGCTCTGAAGGCAAATGGATGCTCACAGCCAAACAACATGAAACCTTCGGGACCATTGCTGGAGGCCTTTCTCTGCAGGCTCTCCAGCAGCCCCAACGCACCATTTCCCAGGGCATGGATATTGTGGGCACACTGAATTTAAAAGTAATTTGCCAAGGAGTCTCAGTCACTGTGCCAGCAGTGTGCCCAGGTGGCCAAGAAGGCCAACAGCATCTTGGGCCTCTATCAGGAACAGCATGGTGAGTAGGACTCAGAAGGTGATCATCCCCCTGTACTTCTCACTCCCTTGAGGCCCCACCTTGGGGACTTTGTCCAGTGTCCAGTCCACAAAAAAAGATATTGAGGGGCTGGAGCGGGTCTAGAGAAGGACAAGGTGAGGGGTCTGGAGGGGTCTGGAGAATAAGTCTTATGAGGAGAGGCTGAGGGAGCTGGGGATGTTCAGCCTGGAGAAAAGTAGGCTGAGGGGAGACCTTATCACTCCCTACAACTACCTGAAAGGAAGTTGTAGAGAGGCAGGGGTTGGTCTCTTCTCCCAAGTCACAGGCAATAGGACAAGAGGAAATGGCCTCAGGTTGCACCAGGGGAGGTTCAGGTTGGATATTAGGAAAATTTTTTACATGGAAAGTGTTATCAAGCATTGGAATAGGTTGCCAAGGGAGGTGGTTGAGGCACCATCCCCGGAGGTATCAAAAGATGGGTTGACATGGTGCTCGGTGATGTGGATTAGTGGTGGATTGTTTTTATCAGAGTTAGGTTGATGGTTTTGATGGTTACACAAGATGATCTCAAAGGTCCCTTCCAACCTAGACAATACTATGATTTTATGAAAGCAAACAGAAATTTTATCTGGGTTACAAAAATCAGTTGCCTTTTAAAATTTTAGTACCAGATATAGCTGTGAATAATAACAGCATAATAAAACCCCCTACCCTTTTTTCTGCTTCAGTTTCTTCTCTGCTTTGATGAGTTCTCAACAGGCTATGTGGATGAGTCTTCAAGTGAGACAGGGATCCTCCTCCTGTCTCAGGTTTTCCAAATCACAAATTCATTTCATTCAAAGACACAGCATTAACATCATATTAGTATCTTCAACCTTTTGAGCTTTTATATTGCCCAGTCCAAAGGCTTGGGAAATCTGGTTGCGCACAGGATAAAGCAGCCTCAATTAAACCCAGCAATGCTTAACTCCTCTCCATCATCCAGAATCAAGAACAGCGTTTCCTCAACATTTCTTACCTTTAAGGTGCACTTTATCTTTTTTGGAAAAATTCCACTGATTATGTTGTGCAGCATCGCTACAGTGATTTCCATTTAGAATACAATAAAAGGCTGAATTAAATTTCATATATTACTCTTATATCCTCCTCTCTTTTCCACATTTCTGTTTGCTTGCTCAAGTGTTTAATTTGTGTAAATTTTTTAATGTAAATACATTTTTGCAGGTTTTTCAGGCAACTTTTAATCTGTACAGTATTGGTGTGGGAGATAAATAACTTGATTTCAATTGCATATGGCTAACTGTATACACAAAGAGATTTCTTGAGGCAGTGATTTCATTAGGTTAGTCAGAATCTGTAAGTTTTAAACCAACAGAAACCCCAAAAATGTACCTACAGACAAAAAAACTATGTTAAATTTCATTCAGAGGCTGGTTTCTGGAAAGTTAGCCATGAACACAAAGATAAAAAGTGCTTTTTTGAACCGAACTCTTCAAAAGTTATTTCTACCCAGATGCCCGTGAGAATCTGAAATATAGTGTCACATATGTGCTTTCTTCAGCTCTTGCTTCTCTAGAAGGCTAGTGCGAGAAATGTTGTAGTTCCAGGGAAGGCTTTAGATTTTGCTATTTTTCACTGCAAGAAGCATTACTACAGATAGTGTAATATGAGCTGAGATTTCCCAACTCATTTCTAGCTTAATTTAGCAGGCATACAGCATTTGGATAATTGGGGCAAGTTCTGGACTTCTTTTCCAAAGGAAACCATAATTCCCTGAGCCATGAGAGGCATCTCCCTGGCCACAGCTGTTCCTTCGGCCTTGGCCCCAGGCTGGAAATTACATCCCAGTATTTAAGTGTTGCTCACAAGCTTTTGAAGCATAATGGAGCTTTAGGCATTTGAGGGAATGATGGGGAGGGCTTGGAGGAGAAGGTCAGAGATTCCTGAATTAAGGCTTTTCATTTTATTCTTGAGAAATGAAGAGTGAACCACTAGAAGGTAAGTCAGACCTCAAGAGGCTAGAAGCATCTCCTGGAGGTGCTTCTCCCACTCTTCATTTGCTGTAGAAAGAGTCCAAGGTAACAAGGCTCTTGTTTGGGCATCTGAGATAGGTGCTTAAACTAGGTAGCCCGATTCCTCTCCTTTATGCCATCACAAAATCCTTGTTTTGCTTTCTGGTATACGCTGCACAGGGCTATACATGAATGCAACATTGATGTTCTGTCACAAGTTAAAGGCCAATGAGTAGTGCTCAATGTGAGTTATTTTAGTTCTTTGATACCTGCTTTTTCCTAAACCCTCTTAATGGCACAGTGTGTTTTCCTACCTGAGTGATATTCAGTTGCATGTACTGTTAATTTTTGCTTTGGAGCTTGCATCAAGATTACAATTTGCGTGTCCCCAAAGTGGTATCAGTTGCCTGAGATCTTGATTTCTCAGTGTTGTGTGGCTTGCATAAATGTCAGCTGGTCCAAGGGAGCGGATTTAAAAGAAATGGAGCTGATCTGACATTCTTCAAAGGGAAGCCTGGGAGACTCATCTCTGCACCTGGGTTTGTTATATACACTGAGCAATGGGAAGAGTGCTATGAATGCTGTCACTCGAGCAGTGAAGAGGGACAGGCAGCCATGTCAAAAATGACAACGTTTCTTTTACTAGTCTTGCAAAAGATGTCTGCAGTGATGTGACTGCAGATGACATCAAACAACATAAGTGGCTGGTTTCTGCAGTAGATTGAAATTCATCCAGTTCCCTGTGTTCACTGTGATGACTTTCAATGCTAATTCTCAGTGAGTGAGGCATGAAATATATTCACAGGCTATACACAGTTAGGATGCTTTTAAGTTATTTGAGGTACCTGTGATGTAAACATCTGTGCCTCTTGCTTTCGTGCATTTTTTCCTGCGTTTCAATTATGCAGTCAAAGAAACACAGGAAAAGGGGAGAACAAGTTTGCTGATCTAGTTCTTTTCCTTTTTTTGAAAGGAATGAGTGCCTCATTGTCTGAGCAGAGGGAAACATAAGATAGAAGCACACTTTCATCTTCTCCAACAAGGAGGTGATCAGCTGAATTGATGCAAATGAGGTGTTTTTGAAAGTGATCCCCAAAGCTTGCCGCGTTCACTGAACAAAATTGTAGGTTGCTTAAAATTTCATTTGGAAATCTAAATAATGTGAGGTGGTGTAAAAGATGAAAAAGTTTTAGCTTGAGTTTTACTGTATGACTGTAACGATCTTTGAAGCTGAAGCTAAATCCAGCATTCAGTACATACAGTGTCCTGCAGCTGCAGCAGCGTGTGTGCTTCACCGTATTTTAAGAGGATGCTTCTCAGTCCTGACTTCAGATGACATTCTGTGCTCTTCTCAGGATTACCTGGAAGAAAGAGGCTGTAAAATGCAGGGAAAAAGGAAGGAAAAGCCTCCTCTGTGTGTGCAGGTCGTGGGAATCTGATGACAGGAACTACTCTCTGGAATCTACAGAATAGAAGTGGGAGAACGGTCTAATTGTCAGTGCATTAGGCCAAACTAACCCAAGGTAAGTGGGGTTATGGTGGTATAAATAAGAAAGGCATTTCTTGTTCTATAAATTGATACTAAAGCCTTTTTTTCCACCACAAATCACTTCTTCCTTTTTCATACGTGAAACACAGTATCTGCATTTTAACTCCATCGCTATATACTCACTGCTTTTACAGTCAGCTAGGAAGAAAGAGAGACATATTCCTGTCATGACTTTTGGATTTCAGTCTCTGTTCTAATGGCTTTTTCACATAAAAGACATAAATAAATGTAGGAGCAAGGAACTGACACTCCTCTACTTTCCCAAGGAGATGGCCACAGAGTGATGCACAACCCCTCTTCCTTGCCACTCACCTTGAATTCTGCTTTTTATACGATAGAATAGATTTTATAGGATAGGGTGGGAATGTCTTCACCTTAGAATAGATTACCAGATGGCTGTAAAGATGAGAAAGAATAATTTAAATAAGGAAGAGAGAAGTAAACCCAGGACTCATGCAATCTGCCCTGTCCTGCCAGCAGGGACTGCAGATGAGGTGGCATGTCAGTTCCTTGGCTCCTTCACAAGGTGATCTGTTAGCCTGGTGGCTGTTCAGCCATGCACCCTGGGCTGTGACCTGTGGTACCCAAGCAGCTGGAAAAGCTCTGTGGGGAGGATCTGAGGGACCTGCCAAGGCTGGCAAAGCATAGTTGGACTGCTGAACCACGTGGTGGGCTTGGGGTCCTCCACTGTGATAGTCTAGCAGAGGGATGCAGGTCAAGATTTTGCAGAGAAGACAATTGACTGTGAGGGTTGTGGCAAAACCTGCTGGATCTGCTCCCAGAGAAGAGCAATAAGTCAGTTTTGGATCCTGCTTGGTGCAAGCACACAAGCAGCATTTTCCTCAATCAAGGATGAGACGCCTCTGGGTGTAGAAGGAAGCAGAATTGCAGACACTTGGGCTGGGATTCATCTCATCTACCTTTAGATGTTTTTCCTGTGAATGTTTATATACGAGCTGGTTACACCAGGCTCCCACTGATGAAAAATAGGCCCTGTAGGGTTGTGATTCGTCAGACTGACAATTTTAGCATCTTAGGAGCTCTTTAAAATTTTACTATGAGCCTCCTCTATGTTGGTTTGTTTATTGGTGATACCTAATTATTGTTGTCTTCTGATAAAGCTGTGGTACGAACACTGTCCTCCCTTTTTAAAAATTAATTTCTCCAGACATCTGTTTCATAAAAGAGTTGTAAGGAGAAAAAAGATTTAGTGTTTCTCTCTCATGATATGCCAGGAAATAAGGAAGGGAAGTAGAGCTGAATTTAGATGGATCCGTGGGCTCTATATATTTGTGACCTGACACACTAGCCATTTGCTCATTATACCCCTTCAGCATTTAATAAAGCAGAATAAAGGCTTTTATTTTATTAAATATTAATTCACCTTTTTATATTTTTAGGGAAGGCTATAGGAATAAAGCACTGATGGAGGAAGATAACTGAAGGGATAACAGTAAATGAGACACAATTTCCCTGATTTCTAGCAAAAGCTCTCCTGTCTTTATGCTACCACTTTATCTAATTATATCTGATTTTTTTTCAACAACAAAACATATAGAGAAAGAAAAAGAGAAGAAAGCACAAACAGCTTGGCTCTGTGGAAAAAAAAATTGCTGCTGAAAGCAATTTTTTCCCCCTCTTTGTTTACTGGTGAAGGTGAAGCAGTAACTCAACATGCAGGTACAGACGTGATAATTTACTTGTCAGTTATGTGGTAGAAAAATCACTCTTAATGATAATTGTTGTATTAAGGGTTTGGGTTTTTTTTAAATCGCGAAGGCAGCTGACTATTCTTTTTCAACAGTGCACTCTACTGTTTTTTATTTCTGGCCCCTATCATCCTACATGTATTTTTTCACCCATCAGAGTCAGAGAGGGTTCTATTGTGTTTTACCATTCAGCAAAGAGGCTATTTGTGGTCCTGAGTCTGATCTTCTCTACCCACTTGGCAATGTTGTTCACTGTTAGTAAGGATGTGCATATAGAAAATGTACCTATGAGTTGATATCATTCACTTGTTGACAGAATCAACCCTTAAATTTCTTTAGATGTCCATTTCTCAACTACAGTAGATTATAATCTTAAGCAGTGACTTTATATTCATTTTTTAGCACATCTATTGAACCAGTATACACAGTGCATTTAGGTGATTTAATAATATATTTTAAGCATTCAAAATGAAAGGGAAGGGGAAATACTTCTTTGGAAAGGTGATGGTTATTTAGACCGATTGATTAGAGGAAAAGTACATTTTCTTTCATTTTCTTTTTTGTATGTTTGCTGGTTTTCAATGATGGGGATGACATGTCATTGACATCAATGGGAATCATGCATGTTAAGTTGTTTAGAAAACCTTCGCCCTGAAAAGGCATATGATGCAGCAGCAATGGGATGGGGTACAAAGTAGCCATCACAGGCAAGAACAGAAAGAAAGCTTCTATGAAATAGACAGAAATGCAGGCAACTATTATAGCTGTCATAACTAGTAGTTGCTGTACATATTAAAATTATACTTTCATCAGGAGGAGCACACTCAGTTACAACAAGGGTGAATTTCTGTTCACTTCTAATTAAGCAAATAAACTAAAATAGAAAGGTATATTCTGTCACATCTCAGTGCTTTCAGGAGATGAGGTGAACAAGGCCCTGGCCTCCAGGATTGGCTTCTTCCCATAACTTTGACCAATAAAGCATATGCCAATGAGGAGTTCAAGTCCCAAACAAGCCTTCTCATTAAAAGATGTGGAAAGAACAGGAATTGATGTTAAGGGCCATTAGCAAGGGAGATGTCACCCAGATGAGATACTTGTCATGTGTGCTGAGATGTCCATCATGTCCATAACCTGCCTAGCAATTCTCAACAGTTTTAACTGATGAGGTTTTCTCTTGCTCTCCAGATGCTCATGTCTTTGCTAGCCCCTCTATCACTCATTATTTGATTGCATGTCAAGTTACAATCCAACTACCTACCTCTACGTACCACATTCCCATTGCAGATGAATTATAACGTGAGTACAAGCAGTAGGATTTACACCAGGAGATAAAAATGGAAGGAAAGGATATGCTACAGGGATGGAGAGGGCAGAGATGAAGCTGGAGATCAGAGTATCTTTCTCTTACTACTGCCAGTGAGTTGGGCAGCACAAGGACTGAGCTTGTTGCTCTCAAATGGAGTTTACTCCATTCCCACTCCTACACTCAACAGGTGCCACCAGAGAAACACTGATGCTTCCAGAAAAAAACAATAAGAAGCCTTCTTCATGGCTGTGGTGTAGCTCAGTAGCTATGGGAGGGCCATGACTATTTGGTCATTTCAGTTATTTAACCAGACCCCTTAGTCCTAGCCCTGATAACACTGTAGGCTTCTCCTTCCCAAATGAGCAGCTTGCTCAACCTGGCTTGGGGATATCACCATCCAGCCAAATTTTAATGATGTAGCTTTAATAAGGCTGGATTTTCCTTTTCACTTCTGTCTTCCTTCTGACATAGCAGAGCCCTTCTGAATGTATTAACCCTCACAGCAGGTCCCTCACAGAAAAAAAGGCAAAAACAATTTCCAACATTTGGCAGTACTGGAAATAGTATGTGGTAAGGATTCTTTTTCCATTTTACAGCTCCCTTTTTTTCATCCCCATATCACCCCAAATCCACTTTCAAGTGCCAAGTTTTACTGAAAAAAAAATATTACAGAGAAAGTAGCCTAAGTGGATTCGGATGTGTTTAACATCATTTTTCCTTTCCCACCAACAGAGGGAGTAAAGCCATCTTTCCCCTCCAAAGCTTCTGGCCATAAGGCTTACTTGTGTGAGACCCATAATTTCACTGTGGGTTTTGCACATATTAGGGTCGGAGGTCAGCTAGGTCTTGGTTTGCAACCGTTAGAAAATTATGGTGCAGTATAAGCTAGAACAGACTGTGGGAGATTAAATCAGAACAGTGAATGTGTTGTGGGCTGAATGGATGTTGCGACTATTATGAATTTTTTGCAACGTGATGCACTCCCTTAAGGACTAGCGATGAGATCTGTTAATTGCATTATATTATCTACTGGTAGCCGCAGCATTAATGCATGTCAGCGCCACTCCTGACAGGGCTGGCTTGAGGGGCTTTTACTGCCGTAGGCAAACTGGAAAGTGTGTGCCACTCTTAGCCACATTTACTTCGACAGTAAACGGTCAAAACAGTCAGTCCTATCTAGGTCTCAGTTTTAAATTATACACCAGTGACTTATTTAAGTAATTAGGGCCGTATTATCCACCCCAACAGCTGAAAAATATTTTATTAAAAGGAGTTTTCATAAGAGTAATTACGTTTCTTTCCTGTTCTGTCCTAGACCATGAAGTACTTGTAAGTTTGCACTGCATAGTGAGGACTTGGCAGATGCAAAAAGAGCAAGGCTGGAAACACAGATATTTGTTGCCCAAGGCCATATGCTCTCTGTGGCATCAAAACCTGGCTGACCTGCAGGGAAATTGCTGAAAAAGTTAACACTGGATATGTCAATGCTCTCTACCCTGAAGTCTTCTCTGTGTCATTTTGTGTATTGTGTACTCCCAAATTACTTTTAGATGTCTCAAATACCTTACATCTAATCAAAATTATACTTCTATTGTACTATTATCCTTCACCACAACTTTGCAAAGTCTTTGCCATCATTTTGATTGGAAACTGTAATGTCCCCTAAAGAACCAGCCTCTCCTCTCTTGCTCAAAGCTGTTTCATGATGCTAAGTCACCAATGCTCACCTGCACAATACACTCATCTAGGCTTGGCATCTTGCCTTTGCAGTCTTGGCCTCGGTGTTACACTTGCTGCTCTACCCTTCTGACTGTACAAGATATATCCTCTGAAATTCTATGAGCTGAAGGTGACCATAAAGTTCCTTTTGTTACTATGCGTAAAGAAACACACATTTGTTGGCACCATGCACGTAAGCTTTACATCCTGCTGATTTTCCCTGTGGAAAGCTGCGTGTGGGAGGAGGTAGGTATCCCCTCGTCTTCTTTTCTGCCCTCAGTTCTGTCACTTGCTGTGTGAGGGAGGTGGGGGAGATAAAGGGGGAGGAAATGTCCTACAGTACGTCAAAAATCAGAATCTACATACATGGAGTGATAATATGTTTCACACAATTTTCTGATGAAGAGTGTTCTGCGTTATCTCTGATTGGGAATTAGATTGTTTAATACAGCTAATGCCCTGCCCTAGAGCATTTTGCTGCTCTGCAGTCAAAATATTTAAATTTATTGTGAATCAGAAAGTTTGTAAATCAGTTTTTTAATAATGCAATACTTTCTGTAGCACTTTAATTGAAATTAATTATTTCTGCAGTCCTGGGTTGAAATATTTCATCTCAGTGCACTGAGTCAAGTTGAAACATTTGATGTTTCAGGGCTGATAATAACTCTTCACTTTCCAAATATAAGATTTATGCACATTGTACTTTGCTTGTCTTATTTTACCCTGCTTTACAGGAAGGGCTAATTGGCTGTAGCATGTTTACCATCAGCCTTGCAAACCATGTGACTGTGTCCTACATGTCTTCGTCATAGAGGAAGATATAGAGCATCAGTGAATATATTGCCAGCCCAGGAAGTCCATAAGAAATCATGGAATTATGTAGCATCTGCATCACTGTTCCAGTGGGACTCCCACGAGATGCTGAGCAGATGCAACTTGACATCAGTATGATTCAGACGAAACATTTCTGCTCAATAAACCAAAGAATTTTGATTTGGTGGGACCACCATGGAACAAATAACTTTCTTTTATTTTCTCAGTTTTGGTAGATTAATTTTTTTCCTACACAGTTAGCATAAATGATTTAACAAAATATTTCCCTGAAAATTCTAATACTTGCATTGCAAAAGTGTGTGTGCATATGCATACATGCATATACACATGCACAAAAATACATATATACATAAACACATAGATTGAACAAAGCTCACTTTTTCATTTACCTGGGCTGCTTAGCTGCATTTTAGAAATGAGGGAGAGACGTGACCCTAGAAATGAAATCTGCTGTATCAGACAAAGGGGTTACCATAGCTATAAGCCATGACCTTTTTCCTTCATTTCTGTTTTAAAACTGTGACTGTGTCACCTTGAAAAGTGAGTTGATTATGTGGTGCAAAATATGCATTCGAATGTGCTTGAGCTGAAGGACTAGATGGCTCAAGGGATCAGTAATCTAATGTGGGACCTTTCACCCCTTAGTTGCAAGCCTGACTCTGGCATAGGTGGGTAATAAAAACACAAATCTCTCTGCATCTGGCAGCCATTTGGATGGGTAAATAAACTGAGCTGATAATATCAATGTAATTTGGGGGGAAAAAAATCCCACATCTGTGCAATAATTGGTGAGCTCTTTGCGTATCTCAGCAAACAGCAAAACCTGAAAGGGTACAGGGATTGGAAATAACAGTGAGTTGTGTTTCTGTAATATTTCCCATCCTGAATTATCTCAAATCATTTTATAATTTATTAAGTCATATTCCAGTGTACATCTCCCTACAAATGCCAGAAACCAGGGTCTGCTTAAATCCGATCAACTACTTGACTTGATAAGGACACCATGAAGACTAAATATGTTTGTATTCAGAATTTCCTAAAGAGGGAGTTCTGGGGCTCTGCTTGAAAAACAGGTATGCAGGGGAGCAAGGCACTGAACTGGCTCCAGGACTCTCTTCCCACAGTTACTTGGCAACACGGCCCTGGCTCTCCCTCCTCACCACGGTCCCCAGGACCTGCTTTTGGTTGGGGTTAATTAGATGTTGCTTAGTGCATTCCCTGGCTAACGCTAAAGTCTTCTGGGAGCTTTCTTGTGGCCTAAGGCTGAACTCACAATAACTATGCTAATGAATTAATGGGAACAGGAAAAGGGTGAGTTACAGAAAACTATCTGTCTTTTTAACCCCTGTGTGAGCCAGCGTTAATGTAGGGCTGGCAAACTCCGAAGCCTGGCTGGACATGATTTGGCTTCCCGTGGAGCTGCTTGGATGTACCCGCATTGCACTCCCCGGCATGCTGGTTCCAGGAACATGATGCGGAGGCACCGAACGCTGGCTCTGGAAACCGTACAAAACTATTTATGCAGAGCTTAAGCTAATAAACTCTGCCAGACCTGGACTAGCCTGCACAGAGCCAGCATGGATGGCTCTGCAATTGTGGCACCATTTATCAGCAAACTGGATAATCTGCCAGGGGGATAATGGAGAGCTGACTGTATATTGGATGTTTGTTTGCAATGAAAATTACGTGTTAGGGTTTTGACTCTAAAGCATCAGTGGATTAGAGTCAGACAGCTGACGAGATTTCTGCTCCTATCTGTCTGCTGGCCTCCTTCTCAGAGGTTGCTGCCCCTGTGACAGGGATGGCTTAAAAGCTCATGAAGCAGCTTCTGAGTAGTTCGTAACATGTTGTGGTGGGATTTTTTTCTGGAATGCTGGAAGTGATAAATAGTATTCCTGGTAGAAATTTTCATAAACCGGGAGACTGATTCAGACACCTTGGACCATTCCGTTTCCTGCAGGTCTCTCGGGTTTTTTGATCAAGTTGCTAGGGAGGGAATCCTTGTCTTGCTTCTGGCTGCATTCACACTTTAAATGCCCAATTGTGTTTACAGAAAGGATGATGAGCATCTTCCTACATCCACTCCAAACTTTGGGAGCTCTCTGTATGAAGGTGTCACAGGCCAAAAGAAGTAACCATCAAAATATCACAGAATCACAGAATCAGAGTATCAGGGATTGGAAGGGACTTTGAAAGATCATCTAGTCCAATCCCCCTGCCAGAGCAGGAACACACAGATCAGGTCACACGGGAATGCGTCCAGGTGAGTTTTGAATATCTCCAGAGAAGGAGACTCCACAACCTCCCTGGGCAGCCCGCTCCATTGCTCAGTCACTCTCACCCTAAAGAAGTTTTTTCTCATATTTAAGTGGAACCTCCTCTGTTCCAGCTTGCACCCATTGCCCCTTGTCCTATTATTGGATGTCACTGAGAAGAGCCTGGCTCCATCCTCTTGACACTCACCCTTTCCATATTTATAAAGATCAATAAGGTCACCCCTCAGTCTCCTCTTCTCCAAGCTAAAGAGACCCAGCTCCCTCAGTCTTTCTTCATACGGGAGATGCTCCACTCCCTTAATCATCTTGGTAGCCCTGCCCTGGACTCTCTCAAGCAGTTCTCTGTCCCTCCTGAACTGAGGGGCCCAGAACTGGACACAATATTCCAGATGCAGTCTCATCAGGGCAGAGTAGAGGGGGAGGAGAACCTCTCTCGACCTGGTAACCACACCCCTTCTAATACACCCCAGGATGCCATTGGCCTTCTTGGCCATGAGGGCACAGGGCACGGTCATCCTGCTGCCTACCAGAATCCCCAGGCCCCTTTCCCCTACACTGCTCTCCAACAGGTCGTTTCCCAACTATTTCTTTTCCCTATATGACATACGGGCAGAACCTTGGGAGTCATAATCCAGACACAACCAAGATATAATAACTGCACATGGATAAGAGAGGAAACTAGGAAGACCAGCTTCAAATGATCTGTCTTGAATTTTTTTAAGTAACAGACATGACTGAGAGCAAGGGCACATGTCCATATATATATGGTTGTGTAAGCAGCTCTAGAAGGACCAGAAAAAGTAGTAATTAAATTCAGTAATAAAAGAAACATGTTAGAATTGCAATGTATCTTGGCATTCCCTATCAGTATGATATTGCAAACAGGGAAGATTAGATATTTAAATGAAGGAGAAGAAATTAGAGGACAGCAAGTACAAAAATTAACAATTTTTGTTTTATTCTATTTACATTTTTACATCTATGTGGAGTTAGTTTCTTACAGCAAAGTGCAGGACCAAAATAAGTACACCAAAAGTTAGTCACATCAGTTCTTAGGCCCTTTGTGGTTTTAAGAAGCAGGTGGAACCATTTTTGCCAGGTTTTTTCTTCTTTGTGACTGCCAGTCATGCACAAAATATCACATACAAATTTTTGTGGCAGAAGATTTTGTGCTACAGTCTATCTCCACACCACCTTAGCAAAAGGTTTTGCACCTATTTTTCAGTGAAGATGCATATTAAGCTGTAATGTTTTATTCCCCTATGTATTGAAAGGAATGCAGATTTTCCCCCTAGCTTTAAGCTATCAAGTACTGATGTAGGCTCTCAGAGGATATTGTGGTTTGCTTGCCCTGCCCAAGCTTCCTGAACTAAGCAGGAGTCCCTGCACCCCTCTGGGATGCGGGTGATCCTTGCTGTTAAAGTCATGGTGCCTGTCTTTCTACCTCTGCATGCATTACACCGCACAATTAACTTTGTATCTTCAGCTGTGAACCATCTAATTCTAAGCATGTATTTTCCATTTCCTTTTTTAATAACACAATCTGTGAAAGAAGACATCAGAAGGGAAATTGCCTTTAGAAAATCTTTTAGTATATATTGTGTAAATCACATGACTGAAGATTTTGTCTGCTTGCAGCTTTCACATTTATAAGAAATTTCAACATTAAGAATACAATTCTTCCATACACCAGTGCCTTTTTGGAATGCCCTGATGCCCACCCATTTTACAGTCCCTTCACAATGAGGAAAGTTTTAGTCTCATAATAAATGAAAATATGGATCATAGAATCATAGCACTATAGACTCATAGCATTATTTTAGTTGGAAAAGACCTTTAAGATCACCAAGTCCAACCATTAACCTAACACTGCTAAGTTACCACTAAACCACGTCCCTCAGTCCCTCAGCACTACATCCACACATCTTTAAAATACCTCCAGGGGTGATGACTCAACTGCTTCCCTGGGCAGCCTGTTATCTTTTGAAGTCATTGAAAAAGAGATACAGAATTGGCTTAATAGCCACATTTTCTTCAAGGTAGCAACAAAGGATGTATAAAAATCTGTTGATTACTGACAAATGTTGAGAGGCAGCAGAGTTCCTGTTATTTGCCTTTGTCTGATGTTCCAAACCTGGCAGGTGTTTGATGGGCTATCCCAAACAAGGGTTTTCTTACCACTTGCTTTAATTCCAGACTTGTTAAAGTATGGATACCCTCCCAATACTGAAGTGTTCATCAAGCTCATGCCCCTATGGTGCTGTGTACAAACTTGGAGCAGTTCCATGTGTTTTTCTTCAGTTGTCTATTGGGTCATGCTTCCTGGAATTAGTGGTTGGGATGCTGGACCTCAAATATTTCCCTTTGGCAGATACTGCTTTTCACAGTTACGAGCCTGTTAACACCCTTACAACCAACACATTAAGAAAGATGCTCTCCATGTTCAAAACTATATTAATGATTATACTTACAGTACACTCTATATAAACACTTTCAGGATGCAGAAGAATAATCTCTAAAAAGAGCCTTCATTCCTAATGAACACCACATTGATAAGAAAGTTAAAAAGATGGATACAGTGCTGGAGTTGACACAGCTGCATTTCACACATTTTTTTTCTCCATTATGGGAGCCACAGCAGAAGTCTGGTCCTAAACCTCTTCTTTATAGGAGTCTGGGCTACTCCATGCTGCAGAAGTATCCTATTAGAAGGTACTCTAAAGGATCACCTTAAGCGTCTACGCAGAAACAACCTTTGTCTTGGTCTTAGGCCAACCCCAAGGACAGTCTTGCTGGCATTTAACAGAGATAGAAAGCATCTTCAGACTCCAAGACTCCTTGTATGGTAATATAGATAAAATTAACATGTTTTACATTTATTAAGTGCTGCTGTGGTCCACATATGGTTCTAATGGAATAGTTAAACAAAACAAATCAATCGGAAAAGTACCATTGGCTTCAGTGAAGGTTATTCCAGCCTTCTGAGGTTTTATTGTAAATGCAGATGTGTTTGAGCCTATTGCTATGAAGTGAAACAGTCTGTGCATTACTTGACTGAAGTGATCTGTGATTACTCTGACATCAATTCTCTTCAGAATCTTGTCTTCAAAGCCAAGATGAGGACAGTTGTGCAAGTCTTTTGCATTTCAGAGCCACTGAACTCACCATTTAATAAATGGAATAGTTTAATATGTGTACATAGTGCATATTTTCTTTCATTTTTTCTGCAGAAATTACAAATGGAGAGTCTGACATTTTGGCATGAGACAATAATCAAATCTGTGCTACCCAATGCACTTTTAGATTTTTCTAAAAGCATGGGGGTTGCTTAGAAGAAGATCCATGAGTTCTGCACAAGAAGAATGTGCATAAAGTGAGGACATCCCATGTTACAGCTACCGAGCAAACAGAAACTCTCCGGTACCAGTGTCTTTGATGCTGAAAAACAAACACTGAGATTCAGGTGTAAAGTTGTTAATTTTAAAAAAGTGAAACTGCCTTGAATTATTCTTGGTTGTTTTTTTTTATTTTGTAATTTAATATTCTGGGATAAGAAAGGTGCATGGCAGGAATATTTGAGCCTATCAGGTTTGTCTTAGAAAATCTACAGTGTCTAATTACTGTTTGATTTTAAACAAGTGCATTGATCAATGTGGATGTTTAAAGATGACAAGTACCAAACTGTCCCCCTCAACATCATTCAGGGTGTTCTAGGGCTGAATGAATCCAAAATCTAGAGCCATGATGCTGAAGGTGAAATGTTTAAAACCAGTCAGAAGAATATTGCACAATCCTATCTACATTTTCATTTTACTGCACTATGGAACAGGAATATTGGGGGAAAATTCTGTATCTGTGTTCAATTGTCAGAAGGAAATTTTACAACCATGTGATAGTTCACAAAAGCAAAAATAATACTTAGATAAGAAAATATTAAGAACCTAAGTGAGATATGAGTGAAAAATACAGAAGCATTCCTTCCTTCTTTCCTTCTTTTAAGAGTGTTTTCTTAATATTTTAATGAAGAATACTTAAGAGTACTTAAATACATTTAATGAAGAATACTTAACATAAGAAAGGAATAATGGTAAATTGTAGTTCTGTTACAATGTAATTTAAACTAAAATCTTTTTTTTATAATAGTTTGTCCATGTATCTATTCAAATATATGAAAACGTATGCAAGCTTACATCCTACTGTTTTGTTGTTAGGTATACTACAAGGGATGTTTCAGGCTGTGCAGCTTTCCTAGTTAACAACTCTCAGTGACTTCTGTTGTGATAGGATTCGAACAACTGTTCTTGAAATCTGAAACTAAAGAGAGCAAGGAAAGGTGAAGTAATATTATCCAGGAACTTAAAAGAAAATGGAAGAACTATCCATTCTTACAGGTATGTTATGTAACAAAAAAAAATATCCCATTAGTTATTTTTTTAGTTTTTTGTGACCATACAGTTAGGCATGTAATTACTTGTTTACCAGGTAACACCTAGATATTCAGCACTCAATAAATTGGTGATTGCATTCAGATGAAATTCAAGAGAATTATTGCTACTCTAAATAATACTTACATTTATTGCAAATCTTAAATGACCCTTTTTAAAAATTGTCAGTCTCTAAAGCACATCCTTTCCCCTAAAGGACAAAATAAATCGCTTAAGCGCCCCTCAGCTCTACTGAAGAGGCATCTGATTAACAGCCTTTTTCTAATAGAGGTAAGAACCTGGGAGGGTCAGAAACTAAATCTAAATGTCTCTTTTCAGAGCTATTTGGGAAAGAAATCTGTGTAGTAGTTTGATCTGTATCTGCACTTGGATTGAGCAATTGTATTCAGGCAGAGAATTGCCTGGCATTATCTTATGACTCACTTGACAGAGCTTACCCCTACTTTTCATTACCTGAGAAGAGATCATTACAAAACATACAAGTAGTATAATTTTATAGCAATCTATTTTGAACTAGCAAATTAAATGGGAAGAAGAGAGGAAATGGAATGCAGCAAGCATAATGCTTTTAAAATGTTTTTAAAGAAATAGGAGCCTAGCAGATGTGTGGAAGAAGGTCCAGGTTAGGTAGCAAGAAACCTTTCACCATCTTGTGACTTGGCAGTACTAACTGCACAGAACTGCTTCATGCTGGCTAACCCACTCACTGAAAAAAAAAAAAAGGGTAAATATACAGGGATGGCTTAGGTGAAAAATATCTTAAATTGTGAAGGGTAATAGTTGGCAGGTAATTAAGTGCATGTGTGTGTTTCAGCAAATGTCCAAAATCGCACTTTTGAAGTTTAAAGCTGAAGCCTGCTGCTTGCTGGCTGCAACCCATACAGGCTGGTTATAAATTTTCATATCACTTGGGCTAAATAGCAGTGAAATGTCCTGAATCCTCTGCTTACAAGAGACACATGACTGGACCAACAATTAGGATGCTGATCATGCATATAAGGGAGTTTGGGAGAACCCTGGGTTTGGGGGGCATAGGGAAAAGGAGGGCAAAACAGAAGGTTCACAGAAAAAAAAGGGGTCTTGGAGAGAAAAGGATCAGGAAAGACAGTGAGCATCCCAACCAGGGGATGAGTACTGGTGGTCAGAGAGATGCACAGAGGGCATCCCCAGGGACCTTCACCTGTGATGGTCCAGAAGGATAACTGGGAGCAGCAGTGCAGCGGAAAACAACAGGAGATTCTGCTCAACTTTCCCACATATGCAACAACCTCTCTGCTGGGGAGGAGTGCTGGGGTGGGGTAGGAAGGGTGAAATGGTCAAGTAGGCTAAAAGCTCTAATCTTGCTGGTTTTTAAGAAAAGCCCAGTATCCAGCTCCACTACTAGTTATTTTTTATTCTGTTTCTCCCATGACAGTTGAAGGAGGATAAGGTGACCAGCAGAAAGGCTTGGAAGTCAGGCTCCCCAGAAGTTTGGAGGACTGAATTATTATTAAAGTGTGTGAGGAAATGCAAAACCAAATAGCAACACTCTCCTCTACATTTACATCTGAAGAAAAATCCTTAGTAACATTTACTGAGAGAGGAATTAGAGAGAGAAGTTTGCAGGCAAGATCTTTACATTCAGTTGGTTTGGAGAGCTAATATTAATGAAGTGCAAGGTGTACCCGAAAACAGGATCTCCCCACTCTCCCAGCTTTCCTGTAAAACCATCTCACCTCTTGGCCCCCTTACTTGCTACAAAGAAGGGTCAGTGTAACGGCAAGCCTCAAATGTGAAATACAGCCATTTTTATATGATGTTTCTGAAACACATTCAATAATAAACCTGGTGGAAGCATCTCCAAGACTTAGAGAAAACCTATAATTAATTGAGGTATAGGAACAGAAGACACTACAGAGAGAGGCTCTGAGCCTAAAGTTTTAATGCCAAGACTCTTAAACTGACTTACCAGCATGACAATCAAAGCTGCCTGGAAGAACCTTAACCACAATGTTTATTCAGGCACTTTCCTTGCACATGTGTGCGGAAGGCATTTTTACAGATAAGAAAGTCTTTACGCAAAAAATTAAGATGTTTCAGTATGCTCTACAGGTCAGAAGTAATTTTTTTTTTTTTAATTTTGGTAACTTTTAACTCAAAGCTAGCTGAATGCCTTTGAATGTAGATGACACCAAGTTAAGTGGAAGTGTCAGCCTGCTGGAAGGTAGAAAGGCTTTGCAGAGGGATCTGGACAGGCTGGATTGATGGGCTGAGACCAATGGGATGAGGTTCAATAGGGCCAAGTGCCAGGTTCTGCACTTCGGTCACAACAACCCCATGCAGCATTATATGCTTAGGGAAGAGTGGCTGGAGAGCTGCCTGGCAGAAAAGGACCTGGGGGGTTTGGTCAACTGTTGGCTCAACATGAGCCAGCAGTGTGCCCGGGTGGCCAAGAAGGCCAACAGCATTTTGGCCTGTATCAGGAACAGTGTGGTGAGTAGGACTCAGAAGGTGATCATCCCCTGTACTTGGCACTGGTAAGACCCCACCTTGAGTACTGTGTCTAGTTTGGGGCTCCTTACCACAAAAAAGACATTGAGGTGTTAGAGCGGGTCAAGAGAAGGGCAAGGAATATGGTGAGGGGTCTGGAGAATAAGTCTTATGAGGAGAGGCTGAGGGGTGTTCAGCCTGGAGAAAAGGAGGCTGAGGGGAGACCTTATCGCTCTCTACAACTACCTGAAAGGAGGTTGTAGAGAGGCAGGGGTTGGTCTCTTCTCCGAATTTACAGACGATAGGGCAAGAGTAAATGGCTTCAAGTTGCACCAGGGGAGGTTCAGGTTGGATATTAGGAAAATTTTTTACATGGAAAGGGTTATCAAGCATTGGAATGGGCTGCCCAAGGAGGTGGTTGAGGCACCATCCCTGTAGGTATCAAAAGGCAGGTTGACATTGCGCTCAGGGACATGGTTTAGTGATTATTTTTTTTATCAGAATTAGGTTGACGGTTGGACTGGATGATCTTAAAAGTGCCTTTCATCCTAGACAATTCTATGATCCTATGATTGAAATACAGTGGCTTTCAGAGGTGCAGCAACTTTCCCAACAGCATCTTTGCTCACTAGGAAGTTTTCCTTCTTTCATTCCCATGACCCACTACTTGCTCCTGCTGCCAGCTTCCTTTCTGCTGGAGCCATGGGCTGCCAGCTCCTTGCTGTAGCTATAACGCAGGAGGATTGCTCCAAGGGCAGGAGCAAGCTCCCAAGCTTCTTGGAAAGTTTCACCTGATGTGGCCAGTCCTCAGAAAAGAGCCTGGAAGCTGAAAGCACACAGTGCAGCAAACGCCATCTGCCATATTGACACTGGATCAAAACAGAAACCCTACTATCATAAGAACCAGAATGGGGAAATTTCACCTCCTTCTCTGAGGAGTCTTAAATACAACTGTGATTTTCTATGTTTATGCCCACTTTCCCTGCATTTATCTTTCACTCAATCACACAGCTCCAGTGAGAGGGTTTCAACCGCCCATCTTCCCCCAGATCTTCTCTGGTGTCTTCCTCTTGCAGGTTTAGAAAGGTGAATTTAAACTAAGTGAAATGAGTGGTAAGGCCAGGTGTGGCAACAGCTGGCTCATCTGTTTAAATTCCTGTTGTAGCCCTTTCAGAAGAAGTGTTCAGATGGTTTTGCTGAATTTCACGTATGGTGCTATCTCTGTAACCTTACCCCAGAATCCTTTTTTTTCATTCTAGTCAAGGAAGCCACTCTATCAATGCTTACACTTGAACAGTTTATCCATAAAGCATTGTTTTTGTTAGTCATTTACTGTTGAAAATATATCTTCTCCAATACAGCTTTCTTTTAGTGGCTCAGAAAAAGGTAGTGCTTCATATATTTCTTTATTAAAACAGCTTCTAGCAAATATCATAAACTAAGATATGTTAAACATCTGCACTTTCATCCAACTGTATAGCAAGTCTCCCACATAACTTGTTCTAATACTTGTGTCTACAAATCTTCAGCAATGTTTTCTATGTGCCTTCCAACAGTATTTGCCGACAAAGAAATGCATTTTAGTTTGTCATAATACCATTTTTCATGCCATTTTTACCACAGTGGGAAGAACATACACTTCCCAATTGGTCTGTGGCTTTTTCTCTTTCACTATTAAATAAGAAGCTTCTGAGTGTTCTAAGCATGGATCATTGCATTTTGTAGAGTGCCGGATCGAGTACCATGTGACTGGAAACTTCCCTGGAAAAACTGTAGAGGTTTCTCTTCATGACCTGAATAGCCAATGGGAATTAATGGGAATGAAAAAAGCCTGCTTGGAGAGGGACAGGGTAGCAGAGGTGGTGGGGCGCAGCAGTGGAGAGCCAAAGCAGGGATCCAAGGGCCTGTGGGGAGAAGACAGGTTGTGAAGAAGCAAGTGGCTCTCACTTGACTTTGCAGAGCAAACCAGAAGCAAGGGCACTGTGGGCCAGGGGAAGAATTACACAGAAACCTTTCTGCTTTGTTCTGCTTGCACCTTGCCAATAGAAGCTTTCTGTCATTGCTAGCTGATTTTCAAAGAAAAAAAAATATTACTTTCCTTAAATTATTTTGGGGACCTTACTATATTAAGAAATGTAAGCAAATCCATCACAAACTTCTTGCCTGCCCAGGGTCCCAATGTACTTGATACCTGGATAAGTGCTCCAAGCACAAGGAACTAACCACAAGATTTAAAGTGATTGCAACTCTTCCTTGTGATCCTGCTGGGATACAGGGCAGGAACTCAGACAAGTCAGGTTGTGTCTATCTCTCAGCATGGCATTTGCATGAGGCTCGTGCTAATCTGCTCAAAGCAAAGAAGCTTAGTTTTTGTTTATAATAAACATGTAGATTTCTTGAGAGCTTTCAGGTCAAACATGGCAGCATTTAATGGGTTTAAGGTTCCCTAGGGTAAGGCAGGGAACTGATATGCAGTGTCCACCCACATCCTGTTTAAAACGTGTAATCTTTCTCACCTGTCCACAATAATTCATTCTTATGCACAAAAGGAGAGCATTGACTCTATGGAAGTAAATACTTGTTTTGGAAACATTTTGTTTCCATTTTACCCAAAAAGATGTTTCTGACTAGAGAAGGTGAACTGGCAGATGCAGAGAACAGAAAATTTCTCCTACCTGTAAGCTTGGTATAAGCTTGGACAAGAACTTAATCCCTCTGATCTTCAGGTTTCCCCTCTAAAAAAGGTGCATTAGTACTATTAGTTGTGAGGAACAGGGTCTTAAGCTTGGGGCACTTCTAATTGATCTGAGTTCTTAAGATTGGAGATGCTAAAGATATCTGAGCAGACGTCTCAGTTACACAGCTCATTTTAAGGAGCAATACCAATAGCATTCTTTTCAGTTCTTTTCACTATGCTTTATCTATTCTTTTTTTGTTAAAGCCAATTAGAAAATTTTCTAACTGCAATGTATTATCTCTGATACAATTACTATTAAGTAATGAATACCAGTCATACGAGTGCTAATGAAAAGCTCTTCTGTTTCTTAAATTAGTTATCTTAATATTTTCTGCAGTAAATTTTCTTTTTTTTATTTTCCAAATCAAGTTTATAAAAGTGCAATAGAACAGTAATGGGATAGGGATGCTATTAAAAAAAATCTTAGTCAACAGAGTATGTAGCACTTACAACAGATGAGATGTTTGCAATTAATTTTACAGTTACTGCTCAATATGATTTTTTGGGAAATAAAATAATTTGCTAACTTAAATTAACACTATTTGTAGATATTTCATGTTGAAAAATACTGGGCCAAAATTTACTCTTCTGTTTCCCTTAGATGACTAAAAGATGGATGTTAGTGCCACCTTGTTATGCTGAGTTCAACTCTGTGACTTTACCTCCAATAGTTTCCAAGACCCTTGTTTATATTTTTAATAAAGTTTGATGTTAAGATAAGCAAAACAAATTATAAACAAGGTAAAAGTTTTATCTCTACAGATGTAGCAAAATATCACAAATGGTCATACTTTTGGTATGAGAATATCTGCCAAGATTCATATTGTTATATGTCTGTAGTAAAGAAAGGAAAGGGTATGCTGCAGCCACTGAGAATGGAAGTTATTTTCTGGCTTTTCTGTGATATTTTTTAATTTTGTCATCTTACAGGCAGACAAAATAGGTCCATGCATGTGGATGTTGTTATATGACAAGGGTTGCAGCAGGGAGGCTCACATGATACTACCTAAGAACTAGAGAGGGAAGGAGATGAGGAGTCTCATCCACCCAACATGTCATTAGACGAAAGAGACATGCTTGTTAAAGTTTCACTTAGTTCATGCCATTCAGTTTTTAAAAATTGAGTCCCTGAAATCCCTTTCCTGGAAACAGAACTGTTTCATTAACTTGAATATTTCCTACACTTTGTAGACCCAACCCTAGTCCTCCAGGCTACTGTGGGCCCCCAGGCTGGCTGCACAGAAGCTGCATAGCAGCAGCTATTTATCTTCTCTACTCTGGAACTGAATGATATCAGAGGACTCCCAGATTTATGAAAAATCAAGTGACTGGAACAGACCAATTTATGTTACTGAGACAATAGACATCTGATAGATTTTCTAGTTTTTTATATTTTTCTTAAAAAGATGACTTCTGAAGGAAACCCATCATACTGTGATTTTACCAGGTATGATTTAAAATCCTGGACCTGTCTATAAAGAGTTAGCAGCACTGAAAGCCAAGCTTCCCTACCTAAGTGTTACGGATGAGGACTGCAGCCCTATTGAGATAAAAGTCCCATGGAGTGAAGCTGGTTGAGGCTATTGCCTAAAGCAATTCCATCAGGCCTTCTGCTAAAGGTGTATCTTCTACTTAAGAAAAAACACTATATGTGCTTTCTACTTTGTAGCAATGCTTTTCATTTTAATCTAGCTGTATTTGTTCCTGTGCTTTTATTCCAAGCAAACAAAAATGAATTCTTACCAATCTGGGAATATATTTCCTAATGCCCTGTAGCAAATACACTTTTTTGAGCTGTACAGGCTACTGCAGAGGGAAAACAAACACTTTATGCAGTAAGGAAAGACAAGTCAAAAATGGAAAAGTGCAAGAGATATTTTTTAACCAAGAATAATTACAGTGAATAGGAGTATTTTCTATTCACAGAGCAGGCAAGCCTAACTCACCCCTTCTTCAGGTTTGATCTAAAGCAGGAGCTACAGCATGTGGTCTCTATGGAACTGAAGTGTAAAAAGGTCACTCGCTGACCTGGCCTTAAGAAGAAGAAACAAGCTTTTGAAACTTGTTTACTGGCCCACTCTCTGTGTGGGACATATATATTTTTTAATGGCCCTATGTGGAAATGTGCGTTACTGGAATATATAGTACAGTTGTAGAAGCAGCAAGTAAATCTTCATCAAAATATTATAGGCTATAGCACTAGCATATATCCTGCAAGCCCAATCATAAATGCAAAAGCCTACATTAACAATGATGGAGTTTTATTTGTCTGAGAAGGTGGTGTACACAACCAGCATGAGGTAACTTTTATTGTTCTTCTCCATGATCTAATGCACAGAATATAAAACACAAAATGCCATGGGGCTGGGGGGTGGGAATGGGGAATGTGCTGCCTTAAATAACCATTCCTGAAACTTCCTCACTGCCAAGTTAACGCTCCTCCCCAGGCTGCATTGCTCTGACTAGCTGTGTCAAGCATGACTGCAGACAGATCCCTATATCCAGTAAGGGATTTACAATGCTTTGAGACAGTCACTGCACCACCTTTTGGACACTACTGTGGTCTTCAGATAAGGCTGCCTATAGGTAGGCACATGGCCTTGTATATATTGAATTAGTTACACTGTGCTATTTTTCCAGGAGCTTTGCCTTTGAGGAACAATTCAAAGTGTCCTCAGCTTTATTTTTAGATAAGTGAAGAACACAATCCCTGTTTCTCATATTACAGTTCAGTGGCTAGAACATCTGCCCAGGAGGTGGAAAACTCCTTTGGAGCACAATGCCATTGAACTGCAATAGCTGAAATCCATTTCCTTTCCCTAACCACAGCAGCACAGGCAGGGGAGATGAGGGCTTTCCTCGGTGTCTCTCACTGTGGCTATGTCACTGCAGAAAAGCAAGAAAGAAGTCTCAAGAGATCAGAAACTTGGAGCAGAAATTGAAAGGGTAGATCGGTCAGCAAGAGTGGGAAGGGAAGNNNGAGAAGAGAAGAGAAGAGAAGAGAAGAGAAGAGAAGAGAAGAGAAGAGAAGAGAAGAGAAGAGAAGAGAAGAGAAGAGAAGAGAAGAGAAGAGATTTCAGTTGGAAAAGACCAACAATGATAATATAGTCCAATTGCCTGACCAATTCAGGGCAGAGAAAGTTAAGGCATGGTTAAGCCTCCTTTGGTGAAGCTTTGGACCATTTCCACACATGCTATTGCTGCATACCAGGGAGAAGAGATCAGCAGCTCACCTCCTCAAGAAGCTGGAGGGAACAATGGCATCATCCTTCAGACTCCTTTCCTCCAAACTAGACAAGCTCAAAGTCCTTAGCCTCTCCTCATAGAACATTCCGTTTTCACCAGCTTTGTTACCCTCCTCTGGATGCATTCAAAGACCTTCACAACCTTCTTAAATTGTGGGGCTCAGAACTGCACACAGTGCCCAAGGTGAGGCCGCACCAACGCTGAATGCATCAGGATAATCACCTCTTTTGACCAGCTGGTTATGCTGTATTTCGTGTACCCCAGGATTGCAACAGCTGCCAGGGACCACTGCTGACTTCTATTGACCCTGCTGTTGACCAGCTCCCCAGATAACTTCAGGTTTACTTTCCTGAAGTCCAGGGTAGCAACTCTGCTGTCCTTTTTTCTCAGTACACTGAAACTTTTAAACCGAACCATCTCACGATCAAAGTAGCAAGACATCTGCCTACCGTCACATTTCCCACAAATACCTCTCTATTCATAAAAAGCAAGTCTAGGAGGCCACCTTTCCTAGTTGGCTCACTGAGTATTTGCGACAAGAAGTCATCTCCTACGAACTTCAAGGTTTTCCAAGACTTGCTTGTCACAGCAGTATGACATTCCCAGCTGATGTCTGCAAAGTTGAAATCTCCTATAAGGACAAAGAATCTGTAAATTTCTCCTAATTGCCTATAGAATAACTCATCAGTGCCTACATCCTGGCTGAGTGATTGGTAGTAGACAACCAGCACAACACCTCCTTTGTTTTCCGTCCTTCTAATCCTTACTCAGAGGCTCTCAACCACATTGTCACTAACTGTAAGGGCTGTAAAATCAAACTTCTCCCTTACATATAATACAACACCTCCACCTTACCTGCTCTGCCCGTTCCTCCTGAACAGCCTGTAGCCTTCTGTCCCAGCACTCCAATCATAGGACCCGTTCCACCAAGTCTCACTAATACCAATGGTATCATAGCCCTGGGCTCCTGGCTCTTCCATTCTGCTTCATTCACAGCCCACAAGCAAAGCACATCACGCAGTCCTGTGGACTCCGGGAAATGAAATAATCATCTGTTTAAATCTTGGTCACACCCTACTGCAGGTACTAGAGAATAAGAATTGTGGAGTTCAATTCACTGGGTTCACCTCAGTTTGCAGCTTAGGGTGGAAAACAGTGCAGGAGGGGCGGTTGCTCCCACTCCTTGCTGGTGAGCAGATGCCTTTACCCTGTCTGACTGTATGGTATTTATAGCACAGTCACACCTGCTGACAATATTCCTTACAATAAATGCTTCTTTTGAACACAGTGCCTTATCTGACTGTACCTGAGACACTGGGGGAAACTGTAAATTGCAATGAACTACATTCAGTCCCTGTATTTTTGTTTAAAAGACACTTATACAAATAAAAGAGTAAAAAAATCCCTGCTTTCTTTTACTTAAAGGTAGTATAAAAGCCCTTGTACTTTATAAATAAAAAAATTCTGAAATTGTCTAGACCTCTGACCTTACTTTATCTTCTGTAAAGTTCTTGAATGTGACTAAGTAATTACACAGACATAGAAGACTATTACATTTTCTTGCTATGAGAGATTCTATAATCCCTGACAATGGACAGTTATTTGACAAAAGATAATGCTGATCTGCCTGTGCATCACATGTATATATATAACTGCGTACTACTGGAGCCGAGTACAGTTTATAGTGTCTGATTGTAACAAATAGATCTATTTTACCATCTGATTTTCTAGTACATGATAAATATATGTAACTCTTCCATTACCATAAGGATACTGTTCATTTTCACAAAGTTTGGGCAGCAAACAGATTCATTTAGGGAATGTTCACATCACAGTTAACAAGCCTTTACTTTTCTTCCACTGATGTTTTTAATTTTTATTTTTATGTTTATTTTAATGAAGATTTATATTTTTATTCTCATTTCTGTAATGACAGTCCCTCTAAATAAAGAGGAAATAAAGTGTGATAAAACACCAGTCAGTCATTTTCTGGTAATTTCTTTGAACACTAGAGAACCTGACCTACATTATTTAGGTGCAAGGTAAGGGGCAGTAAAATGTAGCTGCTCTCCAGGATGCTGGAGACGACTGTGACAGTTGTGCTACTGAGCACCTTTGTACAATTCTTTATGTGTTCAGACATATGGTTCATTACTCCACTTCTCATTTGAACTGGGCATAAGCAAATGTGGGCTGGTTTTGCTCATCCATGTAAATCTAGAAAAGCTTTACTGGCAACTGGGTTTAAGTAATTTAGATGGAAACTCTGTTCCAGGAAGACCTGTGACTGCTGGAATCTAGGGGAGGGTTAGTATGATGTCCTGCCTGTCGCAGTGTTTGCTGATGAGTCCCTCCTCTCTCATCTCCCTGAGATGCATTTTGAAGGCTGTGTACTATTTGTGTTCTAAGTTGCATGTTCTGAAGCTGTACAGAGATGCACTGAAAATGAACAATTTTGGTTTTGCTTTGTAGATTGATGTCTACTCAAAATTCTGGCTGAAGCAGAACTGTCGTCACGTATGGCAACTTTTATTCTGCAACTAGTTCATTTTCACTGAAATTACCAGTTACATCTACAGCATGACAAATAATAAATAGCTGGTTAAGAGCAGTCCTAATTACCTCCCCGTGGTCTTTTCTCTGACTTGATAAATGTTAAATATTTTAACCAAAAGTCTGCATTTATATTACATTTCAAATTCACAGTTGAGTTGAATTTGAACAGGGTACTTTCAGTACCATAGTTGGTAATGATGTACTGTGTTTTGGGGTACTGAGTAAGAGTGTAAAGGATTTTGTGTTTCTGGTGTACCCTGTGTACTATGTATACTGTTCTTTGTCACTGATTCATACCATGTTTGTTGCTGGCCATGAACTCTGGAGATATGCTCTGACAATTGTACCATCGATTATGCCATATACATGAGACTCTTACTGAGTCAAGGAATCCTTTAATCAAAGTGTTCTACTTAAAAGAAGAACAATTATCGAAAGACTTGAAAATTAGCTATAAAACAGAGGTTCTGTAAATTGGATTAAAACACCGGCTTTGAATGGTGGCTTTGTTTGGATGCAAATAAACTTTTATGAGGTTGTTATTCTAACAGTCTAGCTGGGACCAAATCCAAGATTTTAATTTTCACTAATATATATTTATACTAATAAACTTGGTGCAAGAACTGTTGCCCACACTTTATTCTTTACTCCCTAAGAAATCACATTTTTCTGAGGCAGGAATCCAGGGCTGTCTCTGAGTTCTAGCAGCCCCTCGATTTTCTGGTGTGAAGTAGGAACATGAGGTGCTCAGTGGGCTCAGGCTACAGAAACCACAGGGTGGGCTGTCTACATCATGATATTGTACTATTGTAGTATGCATCAGTGTGAAAGGAAAGACCAGCCCCAGCTGAAATTTTTCAGTGAAGAAAATGCAGTAAACTGAGAGTTATGTCGACTCATTTGAAGAATACGTACAGCATTTGCAAATCCAAAATAACTCTGCAATGCCATAGTTGCTGGTGTAAGCAGGATTAGAGTCAAGTCTACTACATGTGGTAATAAATGCATACTAAAAGTCTATCTGGTGCCTAAGAGGCATGGCTGAACTTTGCTAGCTTTGAGACTGAGCTGGGAGAGCCCTCAATGGGCAGATATGAGGGAGGACCTGAGGCAGGAGCCGGTGCCAGCAGAGGAGAGGGACGGTTCCTGTGTGATTGTCCCAGCAGAGAGATGGCAAAGCTGGGAATACTGGAGGCTGCTTTGAAAAGCCCATTTGGGAATTCCCTGGAATTTTAGCAGGTAGCTTTAATGAATGCATTTGCACAGCATTTACCACATTCCCACATAAAATCACAGTGAAGGTGTTATAACTGGCCAATTTTTTTATGTTTGTTTTCTGAAATCATAAGAAGTGCCACCTATATAAAAGATTCTTAGAGGCTGTGCCATCAGTAGTAACTATGCTATTGTCTGAGGCATTATTCTGTTAGCACAGTCAGTGCAGCTCACATTATTTCTATACAAAGAGGACGAGGTATGACTCCTGATAATTACAAAAGAACATCCTGACACCTTGCTGTCATCATGATGGCTTTGCTGTATTCATACCCGTGGTAGAAATGAAACGCACTCCTGCTTTAAATATGCCCCCTTGCTGGATACATGAGCAGCAGCAACAACTTGCTTGAAATCCCTACCAAACACATGAGTTATCTAGCTGGAAAGTATAGGCTGAGTGCAGTTGTGATAGCATCTGAGTGTCTTCCACAAACATCTAGTGGCCAGGACATCCCCCGGACCCTGCAGAGGCTCTGGCACTTCTCTGTGCCAGTGGTGATATGCAGCTCTTGAACTAGAGAGCAACTAGTGCCTGCTGTCTTCATCATAACAGACAAAGCACAAAATGAAGCTGCTGGCTGTTTACTATCATTTCCAATTTTGGATGAGTGTTCCCTGGCAAATATCTGCTAGATTTTCACGCTGACGGTGTGTCAGTGTTGGCTTCCTGAGAATGAAACATGATGCAGGCACTGCACTATTGATTACATACCTTTTCTCAAGTAGTACAGCCTTTTGCTAGGCAACAATGAAAGTGTTCAGAAATACTCTGCTGCTGAGGTTAAAAACATTTTCTTTAAGGCAAACATTTAAGCCATTTTTGATTTGGTTGAGTCAGTCCCCTCCAGAGTTACATATCCCTGCCAAGGGCATGCACAGCATGTAAGGTTTACTGATACAGATCTTCTGAGGCTTCTGCTTTGGCTTTGGGATGGAGAAAATAGAGTGCAGGAGGCACAATGTTTGGCTTGAATTTAGCTTTGCTTTTGCCTCTGGAGAATAAGACCACAGCAGATAGATACACACACAGCCGAACATGCACTAAACTAACTGAAACCCTCTCCACGCCTGTTCCTTTAAAACAGAAGAGTAAGTGCTGCACTGAAGAAGTCCCACAGGATGTAGCAAACATCATCTACAACCTCCTATTGATTCCTTCCCAGAGGAACTGCGTACACACACAGTCCCCAGCACAAAAGGAGAGGTCGGATGCAGGATCCCTGGAGAGCACTAAGCTGACACTGAAATGAGGAACCATCCTAAAGATACAGGATGGTTCCAGACTATTACAATGATTTCAAGCAATAGGTAGCTTTTATTTCTGTGCAATGTCCTTGATACTGTCTTGAGGTTACTTGTGAGTTTAAACCAGGAATAGAGCTTAGAAAATTCGTGCATGTAGTTCTATGTTAGCAGCAAGATCTGCTCTTGAACATTATTAAAATTCTTTAGACAGCCAGGGAATCTCAGGTAAAGTTAAAATGTCTGCAGGCAGAGCCTCAGAAGCACTGAAGAGATCTGATAAAAATGCAAAATAATTTAAAATTTTATTTTAAAATGAGTTTTTTGAGACTGTTACTATATATGCACACACACATATACGTGTGTGTGTAAATGCACACATATATATACAGGTAGTATGCATTTATGAAGTAGGTTTTTTGTTGGTTTACTGAAAAACAGTCCATTGATGAAATCTCCACTTTAGTGGAGTCAAATAGCCTCTCTGAGAATACAAAAACCTTTCAGAGGCAGGGCAGAGTCATCGTTGTGTATTGTACAGAGTGTCTCAGGGTCTGCTGATGTGTTAAACTGCTGTTTCCTCTCGTCCTCACGTTCTCTGAGCAGTGCTGTACAGAGTATGGAGCATCCACACAAGATAACGTTCGGCGCCTTGATGCCCTGCACTTCCTGGAGGATGAAGTAGTTCTTGATTGGAAGCCACAGCTCTGCAGTGTACATCACAGACTTGATCTCGGGTCCTAATCCTGTTGAGGTGAGGAGTCTTGGTATGGGCACAGTGCTCCTGCCTTTGTGGCTCCCCACGCATCCCAAGGGAACACAGGTGTACAGGCAGACTCTGTGTGTGCAGCTCTGTCTTCAAGCCTGGATGTGAGCAGGCTATACGTGGGGACCAGAGCTGCAAGATGTGCTGTAGACTGCAGCTCCAGTCCACTGCAGACACAGTTACTGAAAAGAGGGGAGGTGCCTCTATGGGCACTTGTGATTCCGGGCAGACAACAGGAGTTAATTCCTAGTTGAAGTGCACTTAGCATTCACCAAAATGTTTTACTTTTTAATTATGTAAGAACTTACATTCCTAACCTGGCCATTTTCATAACCTACCTTCCCTTCTCCATCCAATGAGGAAGGAAAGCAGAGTCTGGTTAAAAATCCCTGTTATGTGGGATGAGGTCAGTGTTAGCAACGTTAGAACAGAAAAAAATCTCAAGCATTTGTCTTGTTGGCATTTATATCGAAGTTTGTTTTCTATTTGCATTTCTTTGTATTTCACTGTGAGTCTAGGATTAAAATGCACACTGAAACTCAGCTGAATCCATAAAGCATCAACTATAAAAATTCATGCTCAGTCAGAAACTTTGCAAAATTTTAATGAAGCCATAACTAAATTCAAAGTTGAGTTAGCTGTGCTTTGCTGTTTTGTAATGAAAGTTCTGCACAGCACTTCTCAAATGGAGAGGACTGCTACTGCTCCTGTGATTAGTAAACATGGGAGACACACTGAGCCAAATGCCTCCCCACGGCATCCTCACTGCAGTCAAAGTCACCCTAGGGATGAATTTGACCTGTTGAACTCAGTGTTTTTAGAGCATATAGTATAATTTCTTCAATATACAGCTAGAAGGAAAAGGACTTGTGACTTGGAGGTGGAGTGGTACGAATTCATTTTAGCACCAGGGAGAAAAGGCGTGGAAGAAAAGCCTGCCTCAAACTTCCATTTTGATTTTCTGAAACATCAGCAGAAAAATGTCTGCATGGTAACTCCCTAATCTGAGCAAGATGCAGAAAACAAGACAAGGAGTTTGGTGTACACATCGACCAGCAGGTTATCTATCAAAACTTCCATGAATCCTGTCCTGAATTCTTACTTGCTTTTTTGTTTCGTTGGTTTTGTTTGGTTTTGTTTTGTATTTTTTAATTACAGGGTCCCAAAATCCAATTATTTGTATCCGGAGAGGTGATTCTGCCACTTTGCTCTGCTCTGCTCTGGTGAGACCTCACCTGGAGTATTGTGTGCATGTCTGGAGCCCTCAATAGAGGTAGGACATGGACCTGGTGGAGCAGGTCCAGAGGAGGGCTGTGAAAATGATCGGGGGGTTGGAGCACCTTTGCTACAAGGACAGGCTGAGGGACCTGGGGTTGTTCAGCCTGGAGAGGAGGAGGCTCCAGGGAGACTTAAGAGCAGCCTTCCAGTACCTGAAGGGGGCCTACAGGAAGGCTGTGAAGAGTCTGTTTACAAAAGTCTGCAGTGACAGGAAAACGGGCAATGGCTTCAAGCTGGAGAAGAGCAGATTTAGATTGGATATTAGGAACAGGTGCTTTATTCTGAGGGTGGTGGACCACTGGAACAGGTTGCCCAGGGAGGTGGTTGAGGCCCCTTCCTGGAGATATTCAAGGGGAGGCTCAGTGATACCCTGGGCAACCTGGTCTAGTTGGGGGTGTACCTGTTGACTGAGGGGAGGTCAGACTAGATGATCCTAGATGTCTCTTCCAGCCTGGACCATTCTATGCTTCTATAATTTTGAGCCTGTGGAACACTTTCTTCTTAGAGAAGATTACTTCTTTTTTGTTTTGGTGACAAAAAAACCAAAACTGTTTCAATGTTTTTAAGTCAGTTTAAGTGGAGCCAGCTATTCTCTCAACCTCAGTTTTTCAGTTTAACAGCTAAACTAACATATTTAATAATTTATATGAGCTAGGCTATACAGCATTGTTTGGGTTTTTTTTTTTCAATGCAAATGACCATATTTTGAACTCCATCCCACTTTGAGTTATTATCATTAGAATTTTTTATTTGATATATCATCAGTAGTTTTCCTGTAGGTTTTCTCCCACAGCAGAACATCAGAATTTTTCATCCTAACACTTGCCAGTCTTGAAATACATGTGTGGCAAAGGAAATTAGAGGCTTTTCTTTTGAAGTAAAATTTCACTCTTGGTTGTAGTAGTAGTAACAACAGGAGTAGTTGTTAAAAAAATTGGAAAAAAAAAGAAAAAAAAAAAAAGAAAGAAAAATCCCCACAAAGCAAAAATGAAAAAGCTAGGAAAGTCTCAAACAAAAGCCAGGAATATTACATTTCTGTATTTTTCAGATATTAACTCTCCCATCAAGGTAACCTAAAGGTCATGCACCAACACTTTCTAATTTTCATCTTTTGAGTGACATCGCTAAGAATAAGTGGCCTGATTTTTCAGAGGTGTTAACACCAGGCATAGTCACAGAAAACAGGTGTTTTTCTTGGAGTGTCAGTCATGAGAGAGTAAAGCCTGAGAAGACTGGAAATAGTATACAAAGGTGTCTCTTTTAGGCTCATACTATAGTTCATGGATTCTTCAGAATTATTTCTGTACAATGTTCCATGAACACAGGAATAGGAGAATTTTGAAATGCTAGTGCTGAGTAAGGAAATCAGACCAGAATAAGCAGAAGCTTCAGGACAAAGTAGATAAAGCCGTTCAGTAAATGCTTGTATCTGGAGACAAAGAGAATCAAGAGCAATTAAAATAGGCACGACTGAGCAAGCATCCTAGAAAGAATGACCTTGAATTTCCTTCTCATGTTCACTGGAAATTATTGGCCAGCCAGAGTAAAAGAATAAAACAGTGTGTGTTATTTTGCCGGATTCCATGGTATCCTGGAAAAAAAAGTAGATGTGACCCACCATAATCACCTGGCAAGAATAGATCAACCAGCCATTGTCAACATGGTAGGATTGTCAAATAGGATAAAGAACATCTGCCTATTTACAGAAGTTACCCCTTGACTGTATATGGGATAACCATATCAATATCTTCCTTCTCAATTCCATTAATCGTTTGTGCTGCATCTGTTCTGGAGATGAACTCCATTGATCTGTACGCATCCATCAGGTCACATGAGTGCTATTTTCCAGTTCTTGTATTGGATGGACCCCTGTGCCTGCTTATTGAAAAGGACAGTGAATGCTGCCCAGCTCGCAAGGTTACCTGAAGCAGCATATATTGGTTTTATAAAGCATAACCCACTGCTAGATCAGTAGTGTGAAGCTTACTAATGATTGTGTATGCCAAAATGGAAATAAAATTATAACATGCATGTGGTTTCTATGTATATAATCAAAAATTTACAAAATATAATACATTCGCTTTCACAAGCAAATTAATGAGAAGGGCAGACTGGTTGGCTTTTTAAGACCTTTCTAGCACATTTGCATTGTTTTTAAACCACCAAAATGGTGCAGAATGGAAAAACTAATGTGATTTTACAAAGGGACACATAATCATAGTGTTATTTTATGAAACTATATTACACTGCAATCAACTGGAAGACCTAGCAGGTTTTAACGCTGTGTGTTTTCTTATGATAAACACTTGTCAATATAATACTATCTTGTGCCTGCTATATCTTGTTTCCACCATGACCTTTCAAACCACATGCATGTTCTTTTTGCTCCCTCTGAGAAAACCTTAACAACATTCTAATCATCATGAAGAGCAATTAACTGTCTTCAGCCAGCTGTGCTACTCAGCTCATCTGGGAATGGGATAAAACCTGCTCCTTAGTGCAGATCCGCCTACCCAGGCATGGCAAACAAGGCTAGCACAGAAGGGTTTTTAAATATGAAAAATTGGCACTTTCACAAAGTTTGGAAGCTCTAGGTGATATACAATGGTATCTCTTCTAGTAAAGAGAAGCCTCGTTCCTGCTTGCTCTACAGTCTCTGTAAGATAATGTATTAGTTTTAATAATGCTCTTTTTAAAGGTCAGCATTTGAAGAACAGCACTTATTTGTTGACACCACTGCAGAAAGCAGCCTTGCCCTCACTGAGCAAAACTTTGTGGCAGTGGTATTCTCTGATTGCTCGAGGAAGAGAAATAGCTTCTTGAACGTGCAGTTGCTGAAAGGGCACTGCAGAGACTTTTGGAAACAGTAGTTGGAAATTAATTGTATGAAGTAGTACTTGGCTTCTTTGTTTTTACAAATCTGTGGCTAAACTGTGTTATGCATCTCCTCACTTAACAAAGCTCTTGCAGTTTTTTGTCTGTTAGCAAATGAAATAATAGAAAACACAGAGCAATAAAATTAATCTGCATCCATAATGTTGTAATAAATAAAAAAGATGGAGACAAGAATTAGTACAGTCGTGTTAACTGTTCTTTGAGCAGAAAAAGTAAATCAAGCTGATTTCCTGAAATCATCAGGACTTTTTGCTATATATGATTGGAAATATGCATAAAAGAGGTGTACCTTCATCTTTAAACTATTTGTACTTTGAACCAGAGAAGAATATATATTTTTTGGTTCTACGTGGTCATTTCATTAGTTGCTCTGAACTGCCTTTGCAGATTGTTCAGAAATGTAATCTAGCTAAATAAAATATCTATGATACATATAGTAAAACTAGAAATATAATCAACTTGCAGTGGGGCTGATCTTACAGAAATTGTTTTAAGTTCTCTGAAAAAAAAAATGCTATTTAGATGTTTGTATATAAACTGCCTGGTAAAAATGCTGTTTAATACAATTTAAACAGATACATGAATTATGATNGTGAACAACTGAAGTTCAAAATTCATGTGAACTAAATTAAAGATAAGATTAGCACTAGGTAAGATTTAAAAAAAAAAAAAAGTACACTTTCCAATGAAACTGCAATTCAGATCTCCAAAGAAACAGGGGATGGGGGAAGCACAATTAAAAAATGGTGAGGTATATTTTAATGTGAAAGAGCAGGAAGATCCACACCAAATTATACTTGGTGCA